>ML401780.1:0-51298 GCA_005239525.1 Nicotiana knightiana
ACGAGGAAAACTATGACTATCTTATTCTTTTCTAGTGTAGAAATATAAATATATACAAATCAGCAGAATAGCATCAAACTTTGAGTATCCAGTAACATATATCCTCAAGCATGAATCTACTCTTTCATCAAGAAGGGTATTCTACAACTTGCTAATTTTTACTATTGGTGTAGTACAGTGGAAATAAAAGCGCCTAAAAGGGGAAAGGTTGTAGTTCCCACATAAATTAGTATGTAGCCTGAAATGACAACAGAATCAAATCAATTGATAGAAGCATTGCAAATAGGGAACCTGACCCAAATTCACAACCTTAGGGATCGTGATGGCGTCTAACACCACACTTGCTAGGCAAGTCAATGTTAGAGTTCGATTAGCTATTTTCCTTTGATTATCCATTTAAGCATAATAAAATAAATTTAAACTAAACTAAATCTAATGGTTTCCAAGGAATAACTCCAAATATAAAATAATAAGCAAATAAATAGACCGAGCCATGAACTAATTATATAAATAACTCTCAGACTACCCCAATGTCTGGTGTCACAATTCACGAACTACTAAAGAATACTACAATCAATGGGCTGAAAGAAATAATATAACTGTTTTAGGAAAATTATAAAACAGTCTCTACGAACTAAGAGAAGACTCTCGGGATCTGCAAACGCCGGCAGATATACCCGGTGTCTCCGGATAATGAATAGCGGCTACTAAAAACCTCTACTACTGGCCGGTACCTGGATCTGCACAACAGAGTGCAGAGTGTAGTATCAGTACAACTGATCCCATGTACTGAGTAAGTGTCGAGCCTAACCTCGAAGAAGTAGTGACGAGGCTACGGCTGGACAATTATAACTTAACCTGCGACAATATATGTATATAATAAAGTAATAAAACAATTCTACGCAAACAAGAAAATATAACTGCAACAATAAATAGAATAAAATAACTCAGTCGCCTATTCCAGGCCTCGGCTGTCACCAAAATTTCACACAACTTTTTAAGTTTCCAAACTTAAATTTAAAATAATCAAATGTGCAAGATATGGGAAAACAATAGAGTAAAACAATAAAGTTTTCAATTCTTTGTAATTAAAATCAATAAAACATAAATATTCTCCCTCATCATTGTCTTATTGCGGCGTGCAACCCGATCTCAACTGTCCACTCTTATCACTATCATTTATTTTCCCTGTTCACCCTTATCACTATCATTTATTTCCCTTGTACACCCTTATCACTATCATTTATTTTTCCTGTCACCCTTATCACTATCATTTATTTCCCCTGTCCGCCCCTATAACTATCATATTATCCACCCTTATCACTATCAATTGATTTATTTATCAAAAAAATTCACAATTCAGGCCAAGCCTTTCACAACACGTTTATCTCAACAATTGTAAACAGAACACAGTATAGCTCACAAGTTGTATCTAATATTATTTCATAATGAAACCAACCAGAATATATGTAAATATCGTAACACTGTCATCCAACTCAACCTTTATGTACCATAACAAAATCAAAGGAACAACCAACACTTTTATCACGCGTGCAACAATACTTGGCAATAATCTAATGAAAACAAATAGTCAAGTAGCATATGCGGAATAATTCAATTACGTACTTGAACATATTTCTAAAAGCCGCCTATAAATGAATATTTTCATCTATTCACTCATGACCTAAATTTAATGAGCTACAAATAGTTTATCTTATCCTATCATTTTACATTTTTAAAGTCTGGGGTCCTACTGTACAATATTATCAATACATTTTTTTTTTATTTATTGGTTTAAGGTTTAAGACTTCACTAAATCTTCAAAAGAAAAACATAAAAACGATAATCCAAATGCATTCTTGATCTATATAACATCAAGACAAAAGTACATGTGACTCTTATTCAGGTCTTAGATTTATTACAGCAAAGATCATCACTTGACCATATAAACCTCAACAATCATAAAACAGTCAAGCCGGGAAGCAAATAAATGGAAAACGGAAAAGGGATCATGGTAAACAACAATTTGGTAGTGCATAGGTACTCGTCACCTCACCTATACACTACACACAAGCAATTTCACATAACAATCAGGTTGGGGATTCCTATTCCCTCAAGTCAAGGTTAAACCAAGCACTTACCTCAACTTCGCAGGCCACTCACTGTTCAATTATAGCTTTTCCTCTTGAATTCACCTCCAATACACTCGAATCTAACCATAATTAACTTAATATAATTAATTAATGCTAAAGGAACTAACTTTACTGAAAATTATAATTTTTCCTAAGTTTTCTAAAAAATGGTTAAAACCCGACCTCGGGCCTGCTTGGTCCAAACTCGGGGTTCGGACCATATTACGTTTAACCATTCACCCATGAGCCCGAATATACAATTAGTTTCGAAATCCGACCTCAATTCGAGGTAAAGATTCGATTTTTATAAAATTCACTAATTCTATCCAAACCCTTAATTTTTATCATGAAAATTCTTAGTTTTTTTCTTTAAAAGTGATGAAAAACATTGGGTAATTGAAATATAACCAAAAATACGATTAAACAACACTTAACCCAATGAAAATCTCCCAAATCCAAGCTCCCCAACTCAAAATATGACCTAATGAACAAACCCTAGTTTTATATATTTTTCTACCAGCTATTCTGCCTTATTTCTCGTACCAAACAATCCCAAAACTCGATTTTTATGTCTCCAATGGATTCCTTGTGAAATTCTGGTCGAGTTAGACTTTTGAATCACTCAATTTGACCTTATAATGAATGAGATATGTAGGTTTTAATATTTGCAAATAGTGCAGATTTTTAAATACGCTGTCAGTGGCAATTTCGTAATTAATCTGAAAAATCTGGCAACCTTAGTAAAATGATCATAAAATCCTCATACGATATCCAAATTCAACGATTCTTTTTGCTACGGGCCCGTAATTACGATACAGATCTAATACTTCATTCAAAACAGAAATTGGATCTCATTTGTTCAATATGATATTATTCATGCTTGAAGAAACGACGTCAAAGCATAAGAAAGAACGAGCGCAACACAACCCAAACCTATTCGAAACTCACCCGAGCCCTCGGGGCTCTAAACCAAACATGCACTCAAGTCTAAAAATATCATACATACTTGCTCGTGCGATCAAATCATGAAAATAACATGTAAAACTATGAATTAAACCTCAAAACTCATCATTTTTCTCAAGAACACTTCAATTTCACTATTTCTCAACCGGACGTCCGAATCACGTCAAATAAACTTCGATTCTCACCAAACTTCACAGTTAGTATTCAAATACTATAACAAATCTGTACCGGGCTCTGGAACCAAAATACGAGTTCGATACCAATGGTTTCAAACATTAGTTTTTTTCTTTATTTTATTAATAATTCAGCAAAATAATTTCTTTCAAAAACTGATTCTAAGGCTTGGGACATGGGAATTCATTTCCGGGCATACACCCAAGTCCCATATTTTACTGCAGACCTCCCGGGATTGTCGGAACACATATCCGGGTCTGTTTACTAAAAATGTTGACTCAAGTCAACTAAAACTAAATTTTAATTCTAAAAATTATTATTTCTTATATTTTCACATAAAAGCTTTCCGGTTTCATGTCCAGACTGCGCACACAAATCGAGATAATTAAAATTAGTCTTTTTATGACTAATAAGCCTAGAACGAAGTCTTAATTCATAAAATGACCTCTTGGGTCATCACAGAACCAATGATTTGAAAAACATAAGAATTGTGGCCTTTTATGATCATAGAATTGTGACAAAAGGCCTCACATACTATTTTGTTATCCTTCATAATAGTAGTAGTATATGAGAAAAATGATAATTGACAAAATAAAAATATCTAAATATACTTCATATTCACTGAAGCTTTCTGCAATTGGAAATGCGCCTAACAGGTTATTGCCAATTGCATATTCAATAATAATGGAAGATAAGTGAGAGTTAATACCACATGTATCGCACAAAGCAAAAATAAAATAGTTAGGGCAACAAATCTTTAACTTTTTCTTGTCGTTATCAAAACAAACCAACTTAAATACAACAACGCCATCAAAATTAACAATATATAAGCTTACAAAATAACCTCGTTGAAGCGAAAAGAGATTGATGATTAATGATCTCCCTTGCTACATTATCATCTGTCAACAACAAATGGCGACATAACTTTTTCAAAGACTCAATGACGCGAAGTGTACAATATTCATCTAGTGCAACAAAACCAAGGTTATTATATGAACCTAAATTTAGGCGCCTTGATACCTTAATGGTCTGCCTGTACATTATGCAAGCTCATGGAGTGTCAGAGTCTATATAAAAACATCAATTGTTCCTAAACTGTTGAATATAATATATGGGAAACATTCTAGTAGCTCATAAAGAACCAATCACCAGAGAAGCCAACATTATTATCAAAACTGAAAAGCGCAAAATAGTTCTAAGGGTGTGTTTGGGGTTTAAGCGCAAAGTACAAATGGAGAAAAACGGCAAATATGTATGTGTAGTCCAATACCAAATATATAGACAAAGAAATTGAAGAAAATTTAAAGTCAATAACCATTCTCAAAGGTAAGTTTAAAAGAATGAAAGGGCTTATCTAAATTGTGCTTTTTTTGTACTTTCAGGTTGCTTCGAAGAACAAATTGTTTTGTGCACTTGTTTTACTATGAATAACACGTGCCTTTGATTAGTTAGATTGTTTATAATCCAGTAATGAATTTAAACATATAACTTAAGAGCTTACAATACTATCATTTAACTAATAGAAAGATAAGACATAAAAAATTATCTTCTTTCAGCCTTCTGCTTAAGTTTCAACAGTTAAAAAGACCATATGACTTATCGATAGATGAGTATCACTACAATTTTTAATAGTACTATAATAGTATAACTATTATTTTTCAAT
Organism: Nicotiana knightiana; assembly: GCA_005239525.1. Lineage (NCBI taxonomy): Eukaryota > Viridiplantae > Streptophyta > Magnoliopsida > Solanales > Solanaceae > Nicotiana > Nicotiana knightiana. The sequence continues at coordinate 4,933 of ML401780.1, forward strand.
AGTACTATTTAACATAAAGAATTTTCTGAAGCAGCACCACAAAAATAAAAATCACGCATAACCATAGTTTTCATTTTTAACAAACATTTACAACTTAAAAAATTGAACATAAGCAAAAATAGCACAACAAACCATATTGCAAATTTTGTTCTTGTTTTGAATTTGACCATTGTGGCTTAGACTGAGATGATGAAACGTGCCACAACTCTTTATGAGTGTACTAAGTAATCGAGTGAAATCTTTACTATTTGTTATGTATGTTAATGGTTGATGTGTTTTTCCTTTTCCAAAAACATTCGATGTGATAGAAGTAAGATCAACAAAGTCTATAAACATAAAACAAAGAAATCAGCTAAATGTTAGAAATAGAAAAACTTAGGGAAACTATTAAACCGATAAGTAATGTCATGATAACTGATCACGCTCAATTATGTCTATTAAAAAACTAAACGGGCGTTACAAATATAATCCGGGGTATTAAGCCCAAAGTCGATCCCACATGGAATTAACGTATCAAGCAAGCCGTCAGAATACTAAACTCTTACTTAATCAACTTTCTCAAACTTTATGATTAGTAAACGATATTGTAATTACCACTAAGATCAATAAAATTGTTAAACTAAGTTTAAATAATGGCAGTTGTAAACAATTAGAATAAAGGTCTAAGGCAATGGTTTCCCTCGTTGGTACTTTCCCTAGTTGTATGTTCCTACAGCGTTGACTTGGTTGTCTCTATCAATCATGAACTCTACAGTTATCGTAAATCTCTCTCAAGCATTTATGATAATTTACTAGTCGCACTCTCTCGAGCTACGCTAGCTATATTTATATTACAATTCACTTTAGATTGCACCCGAGGTATATTATCTCTAACCCAACCTCTAAACCCTCGGTTATGACTCTCGTCTATACTCCGGGAGTGATGTTATTCAACAACTACCTAAATATGCACTCTTTCTCAAGCAGATACATAATAAATAGGTACAATTAATTGATGGTCATTCAATTAACTACAACAAGAACGTAGTTGAACAAATAGAGATTAACAACCAATCAAAACTATATTAATATCACAATAAGTTCATCCCCAACGGGTTCCACTAAAACCTTAGATTAAATAAATTAGCTACTCATGCTCATAGTAATAAAATCCAAAATAACTTGCATAATTAAATTACAGAGTAAGGAATAAAGGATGTAAAAATCAATGTTTTGATCTTCTGAGTAGTGTTCCACAATCTCCTCTTGTCTCCAATGGCAAAAGTCCTTCAAAGTTGTGTGTTTGGGTCTATTTATGGGACAAGCCCTAAACGTGAAAGATACTTCTAGTCCAACCGGGAAACACTTAAAGCCTTTAAAACTCGGACTGGGCCGGATCTAGGACCTGACTTTACAGGCCTAACGCCTGCCAAACGCCTGGTATGACCAGGCGTTTCAGGTCTAACGCCTGGCATGACCAGGCTTTACAGGCCTAACGCCTGGCTAAAGCCAGAGTCACTCCTTTTTGACTCTTGAGCGTATTTTTGACGTTTATGCATTCATTTAGTTCGGCTTCCATCTCCAATTCACCTACACATGAAATAGACTCCATTATGCTCAAACGCGGTGTATTTTTACCATTAACGCACACAAAATATAAGGCACATAATGCGTTAAACCATGATTTCTAGCCATACATCAATAACACATGTATTTTTGTAAATATAGTTATATGTTTACAAAGCAAATTGTGTTCAAAGTAAAAGATGCTATATTTAACCCATTTCGGGTGGGACTATATAATTTTAGAATTTGATAGAAGAAAGAATATCACGCGAAAATAATTATCTATGCATTCCTAGAATATGATCAGGGAAGAAACAAAATGTAAACTCAATGCCAAAAAATAACAACACTATTACTCTCTAAGTTTGTAAGGTCCATTTGTTTCGTATTTAAACTTTAATCTTTTATGAACACCGTTTATTTCCCAAACACTTATCACAATAGCTCGTTTAGTATGTCAAACATTTCGTACACACTTACTATACTTCTAGGGCAAAACTTGTATCCCCATTTATCTTTTCCCCTTTTCTTCTACTATTTTTTTTTTTAGCGTAATATAATGTATGCAATTTTCACCCTAAACGAACATCATAGTATCCAAAACTAATTCTAATAGCTTTCTAATCACTATAGCTATTCTTCTTTTTTATCTATATTCCTAATCAACTTTTACGCACCTCAAGACTATTGCACAAAAGTACCGCCTTATGTTTTTTGTGCCTTCCATTTTTTGAACTCAATTATATATAAATCTTTAATTAATAAAGTCAAGCAATGACGACAACTTGAAGACATCACATCCTGTGAAATTGCTAATTTAGTTTTTTAAAAAATTAAATACCACAACATATATCACTTCTGCAACCAACTTCAATAATATTTAAAAATAAGATTTATATGTAGCAATGTAGCATACATATAAAATAACTTCACTAACAATCTGAAGCACAGTTAACATATGTATGTTAAATAAACTTAGAAACGTAACCTGAACTTTTAGGCATAATAAACATGCAGATACAAAGCCAAATCAGGTTAAAAGGGTATAAAGAAGAAAGATAGAGGACAATTGCAATGGATTAAAAAGACTGCATAACAATCAAATTTATCTGTTCTCAAAAGGCACGATCGGTTTTAATTGTTTGTAACTTTAACAAAAATAGTATATAAGTTTGTAGTGCAAATCTGTATATAGTGATAAATGTTCATATATCATTCTTACTCAAGGAATATTTAGCCCGTTTCTGCCCGTTTCGAGTTTTTTCTGTTATTCCATGTCAAATTGCCTAGAAACTGAATGTGAGAAGTTGTAGAGCCGTTTGAAGAAGAGATATCAGTTCGCGATATAGGGCATACAGTGCGCCTCTATTTTGCTCTAAATGGGGTTTTTTTGTATTTTAAAGTCATTTTAATTAAGTAATAATTTTATTTTAATATTAGTCCCTCGTAGAATTTTTGTATCTGTTTTGCTGATATGCTAATTTTTTGGTTATTTTTTTGCCAATCTATTTTATTTATATTGGCTTTCCTTATATTCAGTTTTAACAAATATTTTACCAAGTAACTTCCCAAAAACGTGGGATTCCATGAGTTAACTGAATTGAAGATTTCATATTTTTCTTACATTTTTTTAAAAAATTCAATAATTTTTGAATCTCCAAATTTGTTGGAGGTTTGTCCTAAATTTTAACCCATTTTATTTTGGCACATGGCATAATCATATGGATTTTCTTCGCTTATTCTATATCGATAGATGTTTGAACAATTTTTTAAATATGGAAAAAGTTCATGCATCATCATAGATTCCTTTTGAAATGTCATTGTCACGACCCCAAAACTACTCCGGCCGTGATGACGCCTATCGCGATACTAGGTTAGCCAATTCAATACTTATATCATAAAGAACCCTTCCGTTCAAATCATTACTAATCTGATGTTTCATAAAATTCCGTTTAAGCATTTTTCAAAAAAAAAACACAATATACTAAACATAAGTACAACCCAAAATCTCGGAGTCACTAGTCATGAGCATCTAAAGAAAATATAAGTCTGGGAATGTAAAACGCTATAAAAGTAAGAAGGGGAAGGCAAGGTTGCGAACGCTGTGCAACTACCTCGCAAATCTCCGTACAACTCTGAGACAGGAAAAATCAGCTCTCACTCTAATGCTCTAGCACCTGGATCTGCACATAAGGTGCGGGGAGTAATGTGAGTACGCCAACTCAGTAAGTAATAAAAGTAAATAAGGTCTGAGCAGTAAGAAACACATAAATGCACGTCATAAATTCACAATAAATACAACCTTTCTATCCAACAGAATATATGTCAAATCATCACGCTTAAAAGCCGATTCCAGTAAAATCATGTAAAATATTTTCCAACAGATTCAACAAAAATTCAAGAAGTTTAGAGTGACAAGTGATAAAAATCATAAACAGCCTCTCGGGCAAAAACATGTATCATAAACCGCCCCTCGGGCATAACATCACTCAGAATAAGCCCCTCGGACATACCTCACAAACACTCATAACCAGCCCCTCTGGTAACCTCACAGTCACTCATGCCTCCCAATCACTCGGCACTCACACTCAGTAGGTACCTACGCTCACCGGGGGTGTACAAACTCCGACGGGGCTCCTACAGCCCAAGTGCTATAACAAGCCATCTTGTGGCATAATCGCCCTCAGCCTCTCATATATCATAAATCAGTACAACATGCTGCGGCGCGCAACCCGATCCCATAATATCCTCACAACACAGGTCATCGGCCTCACTCAGTCAGAAACCTCTCAAGCCACTCGGGCTATCAATAAAACAAGGTGCTATATCATTTTATGCAACAAAACGGAGTAAATAAGACAGAGTTACGAAATCAGTAAAACATGGCATGACTGAGTGCAAATCTTAAAACATAACAGTAAGGAAATAATAGTAAAAAATAATCCCCAAAGAGTCCAAACAACTTGGCACGAGGCCCAAATATGGCATTCAACCCAAACATAGTAATACTTTCCAAAAACACAAAATATCATATAGTTTCCGGTCAAATATGCAACTTAGTAGTTGCAACGAGATGGACCAAGTCACAAATCCCAACGGTGCACGCCACACGCTCGTCATCTAGCATGTGTGCCACTTCAAAATAGTGAAACGATGTAAAATCCGGGGTTTCACACCCTCGGTACAAGATTTACAGTCATTACTTACCTCAATCCGAGCAAAATCCTACTCCGAAATGTTTTTACCCCTCGAATCGGCCTCCAATCGGCCCGAATCTAGCCACAGTTAATTCAATTCAATCAATACTAATTATAAGAATTAATTCCATATGAAAATACTAATTTTTTTCAACAAAATCCGAAACTTAACTCAAAATCGCCGGTGGGGACCACGTCTCGGAATCCGACGAATGTCACGACCCAAACTGGAGGATCATGACTCGCACCCGGGCCATACTTGTCGAGCACCAACGAACATGTTATCTAATCTTCTTTATTATCTTTAAGGGCTGACGAGATCAATATAAATGGTAGAAATGGATCATGAACAATCAACAATAAAAGAAAAGGACATGAACATACATCACATGGGATGACAAGACTACTAAGAAACTACATATAAGGTACGAGCTACAATGCTGCCATGAAAGACTATACAACAAAAATTAGCCAACAAGGCACACCAAACTATACATGAGTCGACACCTGTCTATGGGCCTCTAAAGGGGCATAAGTGATGCAACATTGCCGGAACAGGGCCCCGGCATACCTATAATATCGATAATAAAAATGCATACCAAGACCACGGCAAGTCCGAAGAAGGGATCTCGCCAACAACCGCTGAACTGGGAAGCCTACTGTGGTGGGGGAGTTGTGTCTATCTATCTATCAGGACCTGCAGCACGATATTCAGTGTCCACAAATAAAGAGGACGTCAGTACGAATAAAGTACTGAGTATGTAAGACAGGAAAGCATAAGTAAGAACAGTATTGTAAACAGGGATAGAGAATATACAACATGTAACATCTGGGTACCTCTGAGGGCTACTGACATGAAATGTGTGATACATACATACATATACATAAACTTTTAAAACATACACCTCTGTGGGCATCATCATCCTCATATCATACCCGGCCGTAATAGGCTCGATAAAATGTACCCGACCACGTGGAGCTCGGTAAAACCCAATTGATCAGTGGTTGCACAATAGGTATCATACCCGACCGACTATAGTGCGGCTCGGTAGAGTAAAATAGATACATATATATATATATATATATATAATGCATGTAGGACTAATTGGAGTCATATTCTGAACCTTTCGGAGTGACGTAAGGTCGATATTCTCCGTACACATTATTAGGCTAACTCTTCATCAAGAATCTTATAAGAATCAGGAAGTACCAACAACATTGATAACATAAGAATAAGAGAAGCAACTTCAACATCAATTATTCCATAAGAAGAGAAACAATGTAAGTACTGCTAGCTCATAAGACTAGAGTATCTGGGGAAGCTCGTCCATTGCATTATGTACAATCGAAGTCGTGCAAAAGAAGGAAAGGGATAGCTTCACATACCTTGTATATATACTGTCAAACCTCAATCTATGCAAATGTTACGACTCCTTAATCTACAATAAGAGAAACGACGCTATCGTTATCGTTTAAGCGTCGTAACTATATGTATTGACCATAACATATTTTACAATGAAATGGACAACACCTCCCCTATACATATGACTTCACACAAGTCAAAACAATCATCAAACATTCAAACAACATCAATAATCATATTGATCCTCTCAAAATAGTCCACCAACCAACAACATTACTATCAAGTCTTTCGATATATATTTCACAAGTTCTAGCTTCAATGACTTAGCCGTAATTTGGATAATCTTAAATACATGTAGAGTAAGAGGTTCCTAACCTTTAAACAGAAATAAAAACTCCAACTTGACCTTAATTTTCCGCGAAATATCCCTCCAATGCTGCCACAACAACAGGGAAGCGAAACTAGCAATCAATTAGGGGTTTTCGGTACTAGAATCACTTTAGAAGGCTTAAAATCACTTAGGGTTGATATTAAAAACTTGAGGGAGTATTTACTGAACATAAATCTTTTAAAACAACCTCCCACACGAGCTTGAACAACACAAAATGAACAACAACAACAAGAACAAGAAACTTACTAGCGCCACGGGATTCCCGACACTTGATTTGTGTTGTTTGCCCTTTGTTTGGGTCTTGAATCTTGAGAGAACCTTAAGAGGGTGTTTCTAGGTTCTAAGGTCTAAATATACTGAAAATTAATGACTTAAAATGGGTCCTAAGCATATTATATATATCCATCTCTCTTAAACCAACTATGTGGGACCCATAGAGTGGTGCTTAGCGCAGTCTTGTGAAAATGCGAATATCTCTCTATTCTGATATCGTATCGATGAACAGTTTGACGATTTGGAAACTATAATCATAGATATTCAATTTGATGTGTAGATCACCCCGTAATTCCAAATATATTAGGAGAAAAGCTTAGTAACATTTGACCTAAAATTTAAGTAAACCTATGAACTTAAGTTGCGACAACTCTTGTCGACTTTTGTTTCATAACTCGTTTGACTTCGAGACTTATGATACGGATAATATGTGATTCAAATACCTTAAAACACGACCTCTTGATAATATTAATCACCCCTAGGTCTACCAAAAATACGGTTTACAACATCCTTGATTCGTTTAACTTCTAATACTTGTTAATCACCTGTATACACTCTTGTATTATTTAAGACCAATAGGATTAACTTCTTATCGCCTCAAAGATAATCTCTTCTCGTATTTATGTCGGCTAACTTATGGCATGAACGAACGTACGTGAATATGGGTTGTAACACCCTCCCCCCCTTAGGAACACTCGTCCTCGAATGTAAGGGTTTATGGGAAGCCTAACTCCTCGTGGATTCCAATGGAAATTTCCGGCCGAGTTTTTCCCCTATAAAATGGATACTAGACAAACTTTCAAGCAACCCAACGTATTGCCTTGCAAGGCTACACAAAGCATTATGGATATCTACATTATCTGCATATCACCATTTTGTGTTAAGGAAGAGTATTCTCAAGCTATTGTTTACCTCATAGAGATGTTTCACCTTCAAATGCGTCCTGTGTTCCCCTGGCATCCTCGTTGTCTTCATTCTAGAACAGGTAAAGGTATTTAAACTTCATCTCCTCTTCTGCCTCCCATGTCATTTCTTTCATGTTCTTGTTCCTCCATAATACTTTGACGGAAGCTACATCCTTTGTTCTCAACTTGCGGACTTGTCGATATAATATAGCCACTGGCACTTCTTCATATGATAGATCTTCTGTAACTTGTATATCTTTGATAGGGACGACCCGAGAAGGGTCTCCAATACATTTCCTCAACATAGATACATGGAAAATCGGGTGGACAAATTCCAATTCGGACGGCAATTCTAACTCATAGGCAACCTGTCCAATTCGTCGAAGAATTTTTACGGACCGATATACCGCGGACTCAGCTTACCCTTCTTCCCAAAACACATAACACCCTTCATCGGCAAGATCCTCAGGAAAGCCCAATCACCAACGTCAAACTCCATATCACTACGTCGGACATCAGAATAAGACTTTTGTCTGCTTTGTGCCGTCTTCAACCGCTCTTGTATCAGTTTCACCTTCTCAATGGCTTGGTGAATCAAATTTGGCCCACATAGTTCTGTTTCACCAACTTCGAACCATCCAAGTGGTGATCTACATCTCCTCCCGTATAGTGCCTCATACGGGGCCATTTTAATACTGGAATGGTAGCTATTATTGTAGGAAAATTCTATGAGTGGAAGATGGTCATCCCAATTTCCCTTGAAATCTAGAACACATGCTCGTATCATATCTTCAAGTGTCTGAATGGTACGTTCAGCCTGTCCATCAGTCTGTGGATGGAATGCAGTGTTGAGATTCACTTGTATGCCTAAAATTTTCTGAAAAGACCTCCAAAAGTTAGCCGCAAATTGCGCTCATCGGTCTGATATAATAGATATCAGCACACCATGAAGCCTAACAATCTCCTTGATATACAACTTTGCATAATCTTCAGCTGTGTAAGTTGTCTTAACTGGCAGAAAAACATTTTGTAAGTCGATCAACTATCACTCATATGGAGTCAAACTTATGATAAGAGCGAGGTAATCCAATAATGAAGTCCATATTAATCGACTCCCATTTCCAGGTCGGAATCTCGATATTCTGAAGCAATCCACTGGGTTTCTGATGTTCGATTTTTACTTGTTGACAATTAGGACACTGAGCTACAAATTTTACAATAGACTTCTTCATGTTATCCCACCAATACTGCTCCTTAACATCATGATACATCTTTGTCGAGCCGGGATGGATGGAATATCGGGATTGATGAGTCTCAATCATAACCTTCTCTCTCAACCTTGCCACATCAGGCACACATAATCGGCCTGGTATCTCAGTACCCCATCTGCTCCGATCTCAAAAGCCGTAATTTTACACTGTTGGATGCTCTCTCTCAATCGTGCTAAGGTAGGATCTTCATATTGTCGTGCTTTTACCTAGGTTACCAAAGATGATTCTGATGTATTCTGCATAGTAACCCCTCCGTTATCATAGTCTAACAACCTAATTCTCATATTGGCTAGCTGATGAAGCTCTTTAGTCAACCCCTGTCTACCTGCCTCAATGTGTACTAAGCTTCCCACTGACTAACGGCTAAAAGCGTCTTCCACAACATTGGCTTTACCGGGATGGTACAATATCTCGACATCATAATCTTTAAGTAATTCAAGCCACCTACGCTGCCTCAAATTCAACTCCTTCTTCTTGAAGATGTATTGCGAACTCTTGTGATATGTGTAGATGTCAACATGAACGCCGTACAAGTAGTGCCGCCATATCTTCAAAGCATATATTATTGCAGTCAACTCCAAATCATAAGTCGGGTAATTCTTTTCATGCTTCTTCAATTGTCTTGATGCATAAGCAATCACCTTCCCATTTGCATCAATACGCACCCCAAACCTATACCTGAGGCATCACAATATACCACATAACCTTATGTTCCTTCTGGGAGAGTGAAAACTGGTGCAAATGTCAATCGATTCTTTAACTCCTAAAAACTTCATTCACAAGCGTCAGACCACTGGAACTTAGTAGCTTTCTGTGTTAACTTAGTCAATGGTGCTGATATAGAGGAAAACCCTTCTATAAATCACCTATAATATCCTGCTAGCCCCAGGAAGCTGCGAACTTCTGATGGTGTTGTAGGTCTCGGCCAATTCTTTACTGCATCGATCTTTTGAGTGTTGACACTAATACCTTCGTCATATATCATATGGCCAAGGAATGCTACTGAGTTCAGCCAGAATTCACATTTCGAGAGCTTAGCATATAACTTACGATCCTGAAGCGTCTGTAATACTATCCGCAAGTGGCCCGCATGTTCCGCCTCCGAACGAGAATACACCAAAATATCATCAATGAATACGATCACAAACACATCACGATAGGGCCTGAATACAGTATTCATGATATCCATAAAAGCTGTTGGGGCATTTGTTAGCCCGAACGACATCACCAAGAGCTCAAAGTGCCCATATCTTGTCCGGAAGGCCGTCTTTGGAATATCCTTCTCCTTAACCCTCACCTGACAATACCCTGAACGTAAGTCAATCTTGGAGAAATACTTGGCACCCTGGAGTTGGTCAAAGAAGTCGTCAATCCTTGGAAGGGGGTACTTGTTCTTTATGGTAAACTTATTCAACTATTGATAATCAATACACATCCTTAACGACCCGTCTTTCTTCTGCACGAACAAGACTGGCGCACCCTAAGGTGAAGTGCTAGGCCTAATAAAGCCCTTATCTAGCAAGTCCTTTAGTTGTGCCTTCAACTCTTGCAACTCTGTCGGGGCCATCCTGTAGGGAGGAATAGATATGGGTTGAGTGTCAGGCAACACATCAATACTAAACTCAATCTCCCTTTCAAGATGAAGGCCTGGGAGTTCATCTGGGAAAACATCTAGAAATTCATTGACCACGGGGATTGATTGTAGAGTAGGCGACTTCGTCTCTGCATCCTTAACGCGAACAAGATGATAAAAGTACCATTTTGAGATCATCTTCCTTACCTTAAGATAGGAAATAAACCTACCTTTCAGCGTAGCAATGTTCCCTTTCCATTCAATGACGGGTTCATCAGGAAATTGAAACCTAACCATCTTCGTACGACAATCAACATTTTCATAGCATGAGTCCAACCAGTCCATTCCCATTATCACGTCGAAATCAACCATTTCTAATTCAAATAAATTCGCCGAGGTTTGACGACTACAAATCATCACTGTGCAACCTCTATATTCCCTTCTAGCAATCACAGAATCTCCTATCGGAGTAGTTACCACAAATGGTTTACTTATCAATTCAGGTTCAACGCAAAACTTATTAGCCACAAAAGGTATAACATATGATAATGTAGATCTCGGATCAATCAACGCATATACATCGTAGAAAACACAGACGATATACCTGTAACAACATCCTGAGACGACTCGAGATCCTGTCGACCTACTAGAGCGTAGGTTCGATTTTGAGCACCACTCGAAACTGCACCTCTACCTCTCCCACGACCTATCGACTGCTGAAAACCCCGTGCTGGAAGTCGAACTGATGAGGAAGAACCAGACACATATCCAGTTGGCTGAGCCATACCACCACCTTCTCTGTTAGGACAATCCCGCATCATATGGTCAGGCTGTCCGCAAGAATAGTACGCATCAGAACCTCGACGACACAATCCAAAGTGGGCCTTACTGATCACAACGGGGTGTTGGAGGTCTCATATGACTAGTATCCCTATGATATTGCGAGCCTGATGTCTGCGAACTCTGACCTGGACCAGAATAGGTAAATCAATCATACTGAGGCCTCTGAAACTGTGGAGGAGCACTAGCTACAGGTGGCATCGAACTCCTCGAAGACTGGGGCCTAACACTACCTCTGAAGTCATGACAATACCCTACAAATCTCGCCCTCTTATGTTGGCCCCTATCTGCCATTTGCTAGCGCTTACGATCCTCTAGGGTCTGGGCATAAGCCTGAATACGGGAAATATCCATGCCCTCTACCAAGGAAGTTGTCATGCACTCATTTATCAGATATGGTCCCAAACCGTTCACGAACATATGCACCCTATCACTCATCTCGGCCACCATATGAGGGGCATACCTTGATAAAGAATCAAACGGCGTGCTATACTCTCGCACACTCATATTACCTTGTCTAAGGTTCAAGAACTTATCAGCTCTAGCTCATCGTATCTCAACTGGCAAATAGTGACGAAGAAAGGCCTCAGAAAATCCCTTCCACACAGCTGGAGGGGCGTTCAAACCCCTGGATCTCTCCCAACTATCATACCAGAAAACCGCTAAATCCCGTAACCGATAAGAAACCAACTCTACTGCCTCTGTATCTGTAGCGTGCATAACTCGTAGTGTATGATGAACCTGGTCAATAAGAGTTTGCGGGTCCTCCATGGTGTCTGATCCGATAAACATTGGAGGGTCTAGATTAATAAAATCACGAACTCTCGTACTATCCGGTTTATCAACAACACCGGAATTTTACCTCTGAGCCTGAGTAGCTACCAAGCTAGTCAACAGCTGCACCGCACTCTGCATATCCTGGTCTGTAGTGCCAGACGGAGGAACTGGTGGTGTTGGGTGCCTCCTAATACCCTCTAGATGAGACGGAGTAGATGAGGCTCACTTTGGCCTGCTCTAGCTTGAGGAACCTGATTGGTACCCTCTCCCGCAGCTATATCAAGCCGTCTACTAATCGCTTACTTCCTAGTCGAAGGCATCGCTGAAAGAAAACAAGGTTAATATTAGATACGAACACTAAAGACTCAACTCTACGCACCGATCTAGATTAAGGAAGAAGGAAACAACCCTAGATGTCATGTAGTCTCCTGATTATAAATGTGGGGCGCTACACATCCATAATCAAGACTCTACTATACACGGCTCATAGACAACCCCTAGGACAGATGTGCTCTGATACCAAGTTTTCACGACCCAAACTAGAGGGTCATGACTAGCACCCGGGCCATACTTGTCGAGCACCAACGAACATTTTATCTAATCTTCTTTATTATCTTTAAGGGCTGACGAGATCAATATAAATGGTAGAAATGGATCATGAACAATCAACAATGAAAGATAAGGGCATGAACATACATCACATGGGATGACAAGACTGCTAAGAAACTACATATAAGGTACGAGCTACAACGCTGCCATGAAAGACTATACAACAAAAATTAGCCAACAAGGCACACCAAACTATACATGAGTCGACATCTGTCTATGAGCATCTAAATGGGCATAAGTGATGCAACATTGCCGGAACAGGACCCCGACATACCCATAATATCTATAATAAAAATGCATACCAAGACCACGGCAAGTCCAAAGAAGGGATCTCGCCAACAACCGCTGAACTGGGAAGCCTATTATGGTGGGGGAGTTGTGTCTACCTATCTATCAGGACCTGCAGCACGACATGCAGCGTCCACAAATAAAGAGGATGTCAGTACGAATAAAGTACTGAGTATGTAAGGCAGGAAAGCATAAGTAAGAACAGTAATGTAAACGGGCATGAAGAATATAGAACCTGTAACATCTGGGTACCTCTAAGGCCTACTGACATGAAATGCGTGATGCATACATATATATACATAAACTTTTAAAACATACGCCTCTGTGGGCATCATCATCATCATGTCATACCCGGCCGTAATAGGCTCGGTAAAACGTACCCGGACACGTGGAGCTCGATAAAACCTAACTGATTTTTGGTTGCACAAGAGGTGTCATACCCGGCCGACTATAGCGCGACTCGGTAGAGTAAAATAGATACACACACACACACACACACACACACACACACACACACACACACACACATATATATATATATAATGCATGTAGGACTCATTGGAATCATATTCTGAACCTTTCGGAGTGACGTAAGGTCGATATTCTCCGTACACGTTATTAGGACTAACTCTTCATCAAGAATCTTATAAGAATCAGGAAGTACCAACAACATTGATAACATAAGAATAATAGAAGCAACCTCAACATTTATTATTCCATAAGAAGGGAAACAATGTAAGTACTGCTAGCTCCAAAGAGTAGAGTATCTTTGGAAGCTCGTCCATTGCATTATGTACAATCGGAGTCGTGCAAAAAAAGGAAAGGGATAGCCTCACATACCTTGTATATATACTTCCCAACCTCAAGCTATGAAAATGTTACGACTCTTTAATCTACCATAAGAGAAACGACACTATCGTTACCATTTAAGCGTCGTAACTATTATGTATCGACCATAATATATTTTACGATGAAACGGACAGTACCTCCCCTATACATATGACTTCAGACAAGTCAAAACGATCAGCAAACAGCCCAAACAACATCAATAATCATATTGAGCCTCCCAAAATAGTCAACCAACTAACAACATTACTATCAAGCCTTTCGATATATATATTTCACAAGTTCTAGCTTCAATGACTTAGCCGTAACTTTGATAATCTTAAATACATGTAGAGTAAGAGGTTCCTCACCTTTAAACAAAAAGAACAACTCCAACTTGACCTTAATTTTCCACTAGATATCCCTCCAATGCTGCCACAACAACAGGGAAGCGAAACTAGCAATCAATTAGGTTTTTTTGGTAATAGAATCACTTTAGAAGGCTTGAAATCACTTAGGGTTGATATTAAAAACTTGAGGGAGTATTTACAGAAGATAAACCCTTCAAAACAACCTCCCAAACGACCTTGAACAACACAAAATGAACAACAACAAGAAGAATAAGAAACTTACCAGCGCCACGGGATTCTAGACACTTGATTTGTGTTGTTTGCCCTTTGTTTGGGTCTTGAATCTAGAGAGAACCTTAAGAGGGTGTTTATAGGGTTCTAAGGTCTAAATATACTGAAAATTAATGACTTAAAACGGGTTCTAAGCATATTATGTATATCCATCTCTCTTAAACCGACTATGTAGGACCCATAGAGAGGTGCTTAGCGCAGTCTCGCAAAAATGCGAATATCTCTCTATTCTGATATCATATCGATGACCGGTTAGATGCGCTGGAAACTAGACTCATAGATCTTCAATTTGGTGGGTACATCACCCCGTAATTCTAAGTATATTGGGAGAAAATCTTAGTAACATTTGGCCTAAAGTTTAAGTAAAACTATGAACCTAAGTTGCGACAACTCTTGTCGACTTTTATTTCATAACTCGTTTGACTTCGAGATTTATGATACGGATATTATGTGATTCAAATACCTTAAAAGACGCCCTCTTGAGAATATTAATCACCCCTAGGTCTACAAAAAATACGGGTTACAACATCTTTGATTCGTTTAACTTCTAATACTTGTTAATCACCCTTATATACTCTTGTATCATTTAAGACCAATAGGATTAACTTCTTATCATCTCAAAGATAATCTCTTCTCCTATTTACGTTGACTAACTTATGGCATGAATAAATGTACGTAAATATAGGTTGTAACAACAAAAACTCACAAAATCGGACAACCCATTTAACCACGAGTCAAACCATACCAAAATTACTAAATTTCGATAACAATTCGGCCTCCAAATCTTCAAATCTTATTTTCAAATTCCTAGGTCCAAATCCCCAATTTACACCTCAAAAACATGTAATCTAGTCGGATTATTCGATGATAATTCAATATTATGGAGTAGAAATGGTCACAAGTGACTTACCTAAGATTTCCCATGACTTCTCGCTCAAAAATCACTCCAAGTTGCGTTCTTTTCGTCCAAAAATGTTGAAATGAGCAAAAAAAAAAAAACAAGACAACTCAATAAAACACGATTCTGATCGCTAAAAGCCCAATTTCCGTCATTACAGTGCCAAAGCTGGTCGCTAAAGGTGCGCACCAGATCCTGTTGCACCAACAATATTTATTTTCACTAAAAAGGCTCTAACTCCACCATACGAACTCGGAATTCGATGATTCTTGTTCCTATGAGTCACAAATAATAATACGAACATAGCCTTTCAATCGAAGCTCATTTGCTCAGTGCGATACTCATTTCGCTCGTTAAACAATTAACTCATGTTTCGCGTCAAAAACCCAATCACGACTTGATGAAAGTAGACCAAACTTTTCATATCACTCCTATAATTCATTATCAAAATCCTGGAAGTCTCGAAATAAAATTTTGATCTGTAGAACTAAAAATGGACCTTTGGATCATTACATGTTTATGCTCAAAACGCCAAAATCTTCCAAAAACTCTTCCAAAACTTATCCGAGCCTCATGAGACCCCAACCAAGTATTGTAACAAGTCTCATAATATGACACAAACTTAGTGGATGCCTCAAAATACATCAAACAATGCTAAAACAGTGAATCACACCCCAATTCAAGCTTAATGAAACTAAGAACTTCCAACTTCTATATTCGATGTCGAAACCTATCAAATCAAGTCTGATTGACCTCAAATTTTGCACACAAGTCACAAAATAACACTACAAACCTATTCCAACTTCCGATATCCCATTCCGACCCCGATGTCAAAATTTCCACTGCCGACCGAGAAACACCAAATTTCTAATTTCGTCAATTCAAGCCTAATTCTACCACGGACCTCCATATTCCGGACACGCTCTCAAGTCCAAAATCACCTAACGGAGCTAACCAAATCATAAAAATCCAATTCCGAGATCGAATACTAAAAAGTCAAAACTTGGTCAAACATTTCAAATTTAAAGCTTCAAGCTGAGAATTATTCTTCCAAATCTATTTCGATTATCCTGAAAACCAATACCGATGATTTACATAAGTCATAATACATTATACGGGACTAGTCATGCCCGAGAACTGACGAGCTAAGTGCAAATGCTCAAAACAATCGATCGGTTCGTTACAATCACTTAAAATCCAAATTTGAAATCCTGAAATGGTCACAATAATAATTCAACTGCATCAATTTAATCGAACATCATTTCAAATAACCTAATAGTGAATGTACATGAACAAATGCGGGAACATTGCTTTAGAAATGCAGAGAATGTTTTGCCTACTAAGGAAGCGATTGGTACTGCAACTTACTAGAATTGCCAAAAATTAGGATGTTGACAACTGTTAAAGACTGAGACAACTTTATTAGAATGTTGACAACTGTTAAAGACCGAGACAACTTTCAGGAACTCAGTGGACTTCGACAAAGCAAATGCGCTGAGTAGGAGAAGAGCGCGAGCAGGACGGTCCTTCCATAAAACAAGTAAAGTAATTATTTTAGGTCTCATATTTGTGAGTGTTCTATTTTTTTTTTATACCTAATATATTATATATAAGCTTAAAAAGAGTTATGTAAAGTAAAAAAGTTTGATTTATTTCTAACAAATATAGAGAAGAAAAATTTGCATATATGATTTCTATCAAAAAAATTGCACTTGAAATGAATAACGAACCTGAAATTCTTAAGAAACGTGTGATACATAGGAAGTAACAATTTGATGGAAATGTTGATAATAAAATCTCAAAATCTTTCGAAAAGTACTTTAGAGTTGATTACCCTTATACATAATAGACAAGGCTATTTTTTCATTTCAAAATAGATTTGAACAATTCGAAGCATATGAAAATATTTTTGGTTTTCTTATTTGACAGTAAAAACTAAGATCACTAGATGTTGAAAATTTGAAAAAATATTACCTTAATCTTGAATGTTCCTTAAAACATAATAATCAATTCGATATTGATGGTTTAGATTTATTTGTTGAATTAAAAATATTAAGAAAAATTGTACAAGTAGAAGATAACAGTTTAATTGAACACATAATCAAATAAAAATATTTAATTCGTTTCCAAATACTTAAATTGCTTGTGGAATAATGTTCATAACTCATGTTATCATTGCTTAAGCGGAAAGAAGTTTTCAAAATTAAAAATTTTAAAATCTTACCTAAGAACTATAATGTCACAAAAAAGGTTAAGTGGATTAGCTATACTGTCAATTGATAAATACTCATTAGGAGTTATTGATTATAAAAAAATTAAATAACTTTGTATCTAAGAAAAGTTAAAAAAAATAGACTTCAAATAAATAATAATAAAATTTTGTAAAAAGTTAAGGTCCCTCGTAAAATTTGACTTTAGGTCACAAAATTCGCCGGGCCGCCCTTAATTGCGTAAATGGTGAATTGCTGAAGAAGATAGAATTGGAGAGGAC
The DNA here is from genome assembly GCA_005239525.1 of Nicotiana knightiana. Classification (NCBI taxonomy): domain Eukaryota; kingdom Viridiplantae; phylum Streptophyta; class Magnoliopsida; order Solanales; family Solanaceae; genus Nicotiana; species Nicotiana knightiana. The sequence continues at coordinate 22,820 of ML401780.1, forward strand.
ATGAAGAAAGATTTTACTTATATTCAATTCATGTGTATGGGCATGTTTTTAATAATTGAAAACAAAAAATATATATCTGCATAATTGATACAATTCCATTTCTAATTGACTTACTTGTATCAAAAAATTGGAAATGTTGACGTGCTCAACTAACTAAACTGACTTCTGTTCTTCCACCGTTGTGATTCATTAATTTTAGCTTTGAAGGTGTACAATATTTTTGGGTCTTCCTGATTCTCATTGTTAGTACTGTCTATTTTACCATTATGATGAGAATAAATTTTCTGCTAAATGCTTAGAATTGTCAGTAACAATGGAATTCATTTTTCTCAGTCGCCTTTAGAGCTGTCTATGTCTACATGTATTACAAGTCCTATGTTGCTCGGACTCTCCGAAAATGTGGCTGGATACGTGTCGGATCCTCCAAAAGTAGTGCATCTTTTAAGGATCCGACACGGATACGGCGAGCGTCCGTGCAACATAGATTACAACTGTATCAAGGATAAGATGTCAAGGTTTTTCCATGTACTAATATTTTCTTCATATTTAGTAGTAAGGTGATGAAAAAACTCAAGAACCATGTAGCATTGTGAGAATTTATAATGGTGTAATCATTGTAGTAGTTACCTCTCATTGAATTATGGTTGTGGAACCCTGGAATATAATCTTTCTGCAGTAGATGTTCATTTCTGTTGCTTCTTACTGAATATAGTCTGATAGCCTGGTGTTTCAAATAGTTCGGTATAATAACCAAACATTGATAACACGTTGTTTTCCTCTTTAAGCAAATATAGTATTGAACTAACAGCTTGTTTGGATTGTCGTTTCATAATGTATCGTATTGTATTGTATTGTATTGTATTATACTATATTGTATTGTTTGATGAATACAATGTTTATATAGATTATATTGTTTGTTGTCATTTCATCATGTCACACACTAACAATATGAAGAATAAACTTACAGAATTACTAAGAAAAAATAGGATACAGAGCAGAATTATCATATAAAAAAGTAGAATAAAAAATAAAATATAATTATTTAATAATAAAGAATGGCAATATGCTAGGGAAAAAGCAGATAAAATTTATAACTTTTTACATGATTTTTTGCCGCTTCATCCTATATGTATGAAAATAATTCTGAAAAGGTTAAGGACCCGTTTGGCCATAGATTTTGTCAAAATAAACTTGGATTTTATTTGTCAAATACTTGTTTGGCCATAAATTTTATCTATATTTTGGCAAAATTCCAAAATTAGCTACTCGGCCAAATCCCTAATAATATATATATTTTTCCAAAATAAATTTGAGAAATGTTATAAATAGAACCCTATTTAGAGTGAATGTCTTTCTTTTAGAGAGTTCTACTTTGTGGCTAAGTCATTTTCCCCCCTATAAATAGAGGGGTGTTATCACATTGTAAATCATCCCAAAATCCAATAAGAATTTCCTCTCTCTCTTTCTCTGCAATATTGTTCTTATTCTTTATTGTTTCATAACACGTTATCAGCACGAGACTCTAATCAATTGAGTAGAAACTTTGGGATTGAGCATAATGATTGTCAATTTTTCATGAACTTTCTTCATGATTAAATTCTGGATTTAAGGTAAGTATTTTACTTTATTTTTCTTTTTTAAATTCTTGAAATTCTATAATTTGATTTTAAATGCAAGCAAAGACAATAAACTTTGATTATAACTCCTATAGAGTTTGCAAGAAATTATAACCACCCGAAGTGGTAAAATTTTTATGTTTTGCCATAATCAAATTCATGTATGATTGTGGGCAAAGATACGGAAACTCGTCCCATTGAATTTGCTTCATTCTCATTCCCTTTAAGAGAATGTGATATCAATATATGATAAGTCTGAAAGAAGACAAAATTATTACCGTGAAGGTATCAATGGATGTGGAGGTGGCGATAGACGAAATTATAATCATCATCATTATGATAATGAGAATAATAAGAATTCTCAAAATAACCTTTCACTCTATGAAAGTAATATTTGTCATCGATTTGGTATGAGATTTGTAAAGCATATATAGATGATTATGGTCCATTCATGATGTGAATGTGACAACATCTGATTTATGAATATATATTCATTCTTGAAAGGAATGAATATGAAGTGGTAGTGAATATACCACACTCACCTCTAAAAGGAAGCTTGAGATGAAAAAAATAATAATTTCATTATTATGGCATGAATGGTCATTGATCACGTACCTATTGTACGCCAAAATATTTTGGCAATGTGATTACTAAAGGATAACACTAATGCAAGAAACAGATCTTGCATATAATTTTGATAATGACCACAATTTATAACTTTCTCCTTAAAAGAGATATTCACCATATGGATGTTGATGAATATGTGGTAGTACAAAATTAATTGAAAGCTCTAGAAGAGTCAATTATACTACTTTGGAGAAATAAAACTGATTATCAATAAAATATTGTGTTGTAGTAAGTCTCAAAGAAACTTATTGAGTTTCTAAAGTATTCGCGAAAATATTGATTATATTGAGACTATAAATAAAGGAAAGCTTTAATATCTTTTATTACTACAACTTATAGTGGGGTAATATGTATGTGAAAAGTTACCCGGTTTATTCTCCAGTTTGTACTACACAAACAAAAGAATGCCACAATAAAGTGGATGTTTATTCATATAAAAACTCATATCATAATAAACTTGGAGTTTATTGTTAATTGCACATGTCATGGTGTAAACCTGAACTTATCAATATTGATAATTTATTCAGTTGACATAATTAGTTTAGCCATATCAACTTAAGTATGATGTGTAAAAATAAAAGAGAGTTCATATGGGTAAATATTAAAGAAATAGAAAGTTCATTATCAATTCTCTTATGTTGTTTGTTCTCATTTGACCAACTGAAATTGGGATTGAATCCCATGAATGTTGGAAACAGAAAAGGTGAATATGGGCCCATTCACCTGTCATATATGCCACATAAGATGCGTCTATGAGATGGTTACATGTTCAATTATTATTAACCCGCAACCTGCTGTTTGTGAGGTAACTTGCTCAATAATTTAATTTAGAGCATATTCTAGTTTTTTTTAATTCAAGATATTCATCTTGATAAGTTGGTTTACATCACAATTGATTTAGCAAAATGATTTATTGAGTGCCTCCACTTAATAGCTAAACTATTACTTATGAGAACTAAGTTATTTATGTCAGTTTGATATACATTATATACGAATATATAGTACTATGATTATATAATTTAGTTAATAATAATACGTTATCAGCACAAGACTATACCGTGTCAAGAAGCTCTTTGAGAAGAATAAGGTATAACTTTTCTCCTATTTTTAATTATGACTGACATTATGAAAAGAAAGTTCGTTGCCCTTGAAATTTCGGGCAAGAACCATATGACATGGGTGTTGGATGCTGAAATCCATTTAGATGCAATGGGTCTTTGAGACGCAATTAAAGACAAAAATAAAGTATCTACCCAAGACTGTGCTAAAGCCTTGATTTTCTTGCGCCATCACCTTGATGAAGGGTTGAAAATTGAATATCTCACAGTCAAAGATCCACTTGTTTTTGGAATGGCTAAAAGGAAGATATGACAACTTAAAGTTGATCACTCTTCCACAAGCACGATATGATTGGGCTCATCTGAGGCTCCAAGACTTTAAGTCTGTTTCTGAATATAATTCTGCAATGTTCAGAATTACTTCTAAATTGAAACTTTGTGGAGACACTATCACTGACTATGATATGCTTGAAAAAACGTTCACAACGTTTCATGCCTCCAATATGGTCTTGCAACAACAATACCGAAAGAAAAGTTTCAAGAAGTACTCTCAGTTGATTTCTCTTCTCCTTGTGGTCGAATGAAATAATGACTTGCTCATGAGAAATCACGAAAATCGACCCATTGGGTCTACACCATTGCCTGAAGTGGATGAGGTGTATTCCCATTATGTTAAGTGTGGGAAAGTCCGTGGCCTTATTAATGGCCGTGGTCGTGGCCGTGGACAAGGAAGAAATTTTCCTGGTGTTAATCACCCCGCAAAGAAAAATAACCACCAAAAGTGGAAAGGGAAAAACAAGAAGTCAAAGGCAAATGGTTCAAAAACTGAAAGTTATCGTTGTGGTGGAAAAGGGCATTGGGTAAATATTTGTCGTGTACCAAGACATTTGGTTGAGCTTTATCAAGCATCTCTAAAGAATAAAGGCCCTGAAGCTAATCTTGTCTATGACAATGAATTTGACATCACCCACTTAGATGTGGAAGACTTCTTTGAGCACCCTGATGGAAAAATAGACCACTTGATCGGTGATAGATCCGTGGTTAAAGATGATTGAGTAGTTTGATTTTTTTATTTTTGCCTATTCGTAGTAGTTAATGAATAAACACCATGTAATTATAGTTCTTTACATGAGTAGTAGTCATTAGTATCAGTTAGTATTATTTAATTTATGAAATAGTATTAGTTCATTTTGATTAAATATAGTTCTAATATTTGTTTAATACAATGTGTGCTCGTTCAAATAAGTTTGAACACATTGGTTTAATAAGACTTTGGTTCAAACACGTAAAGAGATATAAAACAAAAGTCAAAATAAGAAAAAAAATTATAGTCATTATTGTTCATCTTCTCTTTTACAACAGGAAGAAAATCAATTCAAATTAGTAACAATCTATAATCAAATCATCTACTGAAATGCAATAGGTAAAACTAATTTTTAAATTAGTTTCTTTTCTTTCCTCCACAATTGCAATTTCACAGTGTGTTAATTGTATTACTTAGATATATGATATTTAATTCTACTAAATGTCCTTATTTTTCTCATTATTAGCATATCCATTCTTTTTTTAAGAAAAAAAAATTCTTAAATGCTTGAACAAATTCATGAATATATTTAATCGACAAAAATATACTAATGTTTATTTGTATATTTCTTTTGTATGTCAAACCATGAGAAACAAATATGGATACCTCACAAAGCAAACTTGGATCAAAGTTCAATTGTAAAAATATTTTTTTAGTTGATTCATGTACGACACATACAATATTCAAAGAGAAGAAATAATTCTCTCATTTAAGTATGTGTAAGGCAAATGTTACTACAATTTCTGGTAGTAGTAATTTAATTGAAGAATCTAGAAGAGCTACTATAACCTGCCTAAGGGAACAATACTTATTATAGAGAATGTAGTGTTCTCTTCCAAGTCCAAAAGGAACTTGTTGAGTTTTAAAGATATCTGCCGAAATGGATATCATATTGAGACAATATATGAGAATAATCTTGAATATCTCATCATTACCAAGAATGTTTCTAGCCAAAAGAGGGTTATTGAAAAGTTCCCATCTTTATCTTGTGGCCTGTATTGGACAAAAATTAGTGCAATTGAGGCACTTTCTATTGTAAACCAAAAGGTTACATACTTTTGTACTTTGGCATGATCGATTGGGACATCCTGGATCAATTATGATGAGACGAATTATAGAAAACTCAAATGGGCATCCATTGAAGAATTTAAAGATTCTTTTAAATAATGAATTTTCTTGCACTTCTTGTTATCAAGGCAAGTTAATTTTTGAAAAAGAGGTGCAATAGATTATTCATTTGCAAAGAATAGCAAATCAAATGCCAGACGCATTTACGTTTTTGAAAAGGATAACAAAATCACATATCCCTGCTGAGAATGTTCCAATCCGTATTGATGTCCCTATTGGACAATCTTCTAATGTCATAGCTAATGAGTCAAAAACACGCCTAAAACGTGGCAGACCATTGGGTTCTAAGGATCAAATTCTTAGAAAAAAGAACATAAATGATCAAAATGACACTACGAAAGAATCTCATGAAGAAATCCACGATTTAATAAATTCTGAGATTCATGAAGAAACCACTGAGCCCGAGACTCAAGATAATAAGGAACTATCAATAAATCCAATCGATATTGAGACAAATTTGAATCGAGTCGATATAGTGGTGGANAAGAAGCAATCCAATCAGAGTTGAATTCACTTGTGAAACGTGAAGTTTTTGGGCCTGTAGTCCAAACACCTAATGGTGTTAAGCTTGTTGGCTATAAATGGGTCTTTCTACGCAAGAGGAATGAGAAAAATGAGGTACAAAGATATAATGCACGCCTTGTTGCACAAGGATTTTCACAAAGGCCTGGTGTCGATTATGAAGAGACATATTCACCCGTCATGGATGCTATAATGTTCCGTTATCTCATTAGTTTTGTTGTCCATGAAAAGCTTGACATGCATTTAATGGATGTGGTTACCGCCTACCTTTATGTCTCACTTGATAATGAGATATACATGAAAATTTCTGAGGGATTTAAAATGCCTAACGCACATAATTCAAAGTTCCGGGAAATATTTTCAATCAAATTATAAAGATCTTTGTATGGTCTAAAGCAATCATGACGTATGTGGTATAATCGTCTTAGTGAATACTTATTAAATGAATGTTATATAAATGATGCCATTTGTCCATGTGTTTTTATAAGGAAAACAACACCGGAATTTGTTGTACTTGCCGTATATGTTGATGACATAAACCTTATTGGAACTCCTATAGAACTCCAAAAGACAATTTATTATTTAAATAAAGAATTTAAGATGAAAGATCTAGGAAAGACAAAATTATGTCTTGGTTTGCAAATTGAACATTTGGCAAACGAGATCTTTGTGCATCAATCTACCTACATAGAAAAGGTACTGAAACAGTTTTACATGGATGTAGCACATCCATTAAGTACTCCGATGGTTGTTCGACCATTTGATGTGAATAAAGATCCATTACGACCTCGAGAAGAGAATGAAAAGCTACTTGGTCCTGAAGTACCATATCTTCATGCAATTGGTGCACTAATATATCTTGCCAACACTACAATGACTGACATTACTTTTTCAGTTAATGTCTTAGCAAGATATAGCTCTGCTCTTAGAAGAAGACATTGAAATGGAATCAAACACATATTGCGGTATCTAAAAGGAACTACCGACATGAGCTTATTTTATGGCAATAATTGCAGTCCTGATCTTATTGGTTATACCGATGCTGGGTATTTATCTGATCCACACAAGGCCCGATCTTAAACAGGTTATGTGTTTACATGTGGAGGCACTGCCATATCTTGGCGATCGACTAAGCAATCGCTCGTGGCCACTTCATCTAATCATGCAGAGATAATTGCTATTCATGAAGCAAGTCGAGAATGTGTGTGGTTGAGGTCTATAATACATCTTATTCGAGACAAGTGTGGTTTGAAGTGTGACAAGCTACCCACGATTTTGTATAAAGACAATGCAGCATGCATAACTCAATTGAAGGGAGGATTCATAAAAAGGAGATATGACAAAGCATATTTCACCAAAGTTATTTTTCACACATGATCTTCAAAAGAATGGTGATATCAATGTGCAACAGATTCATTCAAGTGATAATATGGCTGATTTATTCACAAAATCTCTACCAACGTCAATCTTTAAGAGACTAGCGTACAAGATAGGGATGCGAAGGCTCAATGATGTGAATTGATGCTCTCATAAAGGGGAGTTAATGTGTGTTGCACTATTTTTCCCTTACAAGGTTTTGTCCCACTGAGTTTTCCTTGCAAGGTTTTTAACGAGGCAACCAAAAGGCGCATTTCTAAACATGTGTACTCTTTTTTCTTTTCTAGAATTTTTTTCCCATTAGGTTTTATTTTAGTTAAGGTTTTAACGAGACACATTATTTGTTGAATAGACATTCAAGAGAGAGTGTTATAAATAAAACTCTATTTAGAGTGAATGTCTATCTTTTAGAGAGTTATACTTTGTGGCTAAGTCATTTTTTCCTCTATAAATAGAGGAGTATTACCCCATTGTAAATCATCCCAAAATTTAATAAGAATTTTCTCTCTCTTTCTCTGCAATATTATTTTTATTCTTTATTGTTTCATAACAAGAAATATATTTTGAAAAGGTATATTTTTATCTTTATGACAAACTTAACCCAAAACAGATTTTTCAAAACAAAAGTTTTGAACTTTGACTATAGGTTAAATAGGAGTTTCAAAATCGGCCATGGACATGTACCTCTTTTTCCCAAAAATTAAGCTCACGTGAGGAGCACGTGAGAGAACGGTATAGATAGAGAAACCAGTATAAATTCTCAGCGCCAAAACCCTAGCAAACTCTCTAAACCCCCAATCCCACACAGAGAAGCAGAGAGCAGATTTCCTCTGTTCAAATGGGAAAAGTGAAAGGAAAGCATCGTTTGGATAAGTACTACCACTTAGCCAGAGATCACGGTTACCGTTCAAGAGCAGCATGGAAATTAGTTCAACTCGATTCCAAATTTTCCTTTCTCCGTTCATCTTCAGCAGTGCTCGATCTTTGTGCAGCGCCAGGTGGTTGGATGCAAGTCGCTTTAAAGCATGTTCCCGTTGGCAGTCTTGTTCTTGGCGTTGATTTAGTCCCAATTAAACCACTTCGTGGTGGTATATGTATTCAAGAGGATATTACGACCCCTAAATGTCGTGCGACTATTAAAAGAATTATGGCTGAAAATGGGCGTAGAGCTTTTGATTTGGTACTTCATGATGGGTCTCCTAATGTTGGTGGTGCTTGGGCTAAAGAAGCTACTAGTCAGAATTCTTTGGTTATTGATTCTGTTAAGCTTGCTACTGAATTGTTGGCTCCTAAAGGCACTTTTATTACTAAGGTATGAATCTTTTTTGCTTGTTATGTATCCAAATGCTGGTTTGATGATGTTGTTATGAATATTTTGCTTCATCTATGTTAAAAACTGCCCGAATCTTGACGAGGAATAGCCTAATGGAACGGACCCTTTAGCTCCGACTATGAGCTTGGGGATTTTGCCTTATGGGATAAAAGCCCGAACCTGTTGTTGTTGTTGTTGCTGCTGCTGCTGTTGTTGTTATGTAAACGGTTACTGGTGTTTTTTCCCTTGTTATTTGTGTCGATATAACTCTTTTAGAGTAATACTAGAAAGCTCTTTTATTGCTAAGGTTCTCCCCCCAAAAAATTGAATCTTTTTGCTTGTTATGTAAATGATGTTATTATGAATATTGATGAAGAATAGCCTAATGGAATGGACCATTTATCTCCAATTATGAGCTTGGGGATTTTACCATATGGGATAAAAGCCCGAATTTTTGCTGATGAGTTTCTTAATTAGTTTATGAATATCTATTGTTTTTATGAAAACTTGTTACTGTTCTTTTTCCATTGTTATTTGTGTTTATATAACTCTTTTGGATTAATACTAGAAAGCTCTAATAGTATATGACTTGTCATTTTTGAATTTGAAATAGGATAATCCTTGATCCGTACTGTTGGAATGTTTACTATCTTTAGCCCAGCCAATTTGGCTAGCACAAGTAGAAAAAAAGCTGGAAATTCATTTTGACAATGTTGGTAATTGATCTTTGATTTTCTCTCATATGGTAAACCCTGCCTGGAGCTTTCACATTTACTGCATTGGTAAATCCCTAAACTCATGGTTGGAACAGAGGGTCCTCTTAATCACGCTTTCCTGCTGTTGTAAAGAGTACTGCAAATTATGTTTTGCAAGTAAATAATCTTTCCATAGTTTTGCGTTCCCATTCTCAAGTAAAAAAGAAATTATTTCCTTAGTTTTGATATGCCTTCCCCATCTGCATAATAAAAATAAGTGGAAATGCATTCGTGTCAGAGCTTGTGCATCCCGAGGTATTTTTGAGCATCATCTCCTGTAGAAATGATGATCTTGCTAGGACTGTTCAAATTCCAATGTAATGCTTATGTCGCCTCTTTTATCCAAGAAACTTGGTTTTATGCCCAAGGTAGCCATTCTGTAGATTCCCTCAGGTCTAATTGAGCTAGAGATATGCTCTATCATAAAATCAAGGAAGAATTCCGTTATGGTTAGTGAGGATTGTGGAGCCCCCAATCTTCCTAAATTTTGCTGATCAATGTCACATGTTCTTTAAGTGACCTTTTTCTTGATGTGTAATTTCTTCATTGTTTTTGTCAATGAACATGCTTTGATTGGTCGAGTGCAGCTCTGATGGCCAACAGTGTATTTAGCTGTATTCTGCGGGTTCTCTTGCTTTTACTTTCTTCCATTGCTGATTATGTCTTGTGCCGGAGTTCTCTGCATCTTAGGTTAACACTACTCTTGGTATGTGCATGTGGCTTTTATTTTTCCTCGAGGATATTTAAGTGCATTTCTGTTGTCCAGAATGAAGTATCAGATCCATTGGCATTTTTAGGTTCATCTTTTTCTGTTCATGTGCATGTGTTCTTTTTTCCCCGTTTCCTTGGTGGGAGGCGATGATCCTGTAATATTTGGTATTTGCGAATCTCAAGCATGCACTTGTGATTTTATCCATCATTCTATCGCTTCTGATGTAAGTAGAAAGTGACATGCCAGCATGTGCTGCCACCCAATTTGAATATTGAGATCTTGTGATGAAACTGCTTCTTTTCATGCTCATACAAGCAGAGTTGTCAAGTAGACTGATAAGATCTCCTCCTTTAGATTTTCAGATCTCAAGATTATAACGCAGTTCTTTACTGTCTAAGACAGGTAATTTTCCATTTCTATATCCAGTTTCTTTTTCAAGTAGACAAAGATCAAATGATCCCTCACTTTTGAGTTTTGTGGACAGCTTTTTGAGAAGGTTGAGGTGGACAAACCTCTGGCAAGTCGTTCAGCATCTGCAGAAATTTATATTATAGGTTTAAAATATAAAGCTCCTGCAAAGATTGATCCACGACTTCTTGATGTAAAGCACCTCTTTCAAGGAGGTCAAGAACCCCCCAAGGTACTGGAAAAGCTTTTGATTATGGTCCTCTGTCATGCTCTCTTCTCCCTTCTTCCCCCTTTTCTCTCATTTGCATGCTAGGTGCACACTCTCCTTTCCCATTTCATATAGACTCTCCTATAATCCAATTAAGCTTCTTGTGTGTGTCTGATCAGGTGATTGACGTACTCAGGGGGACGAAGCAGAAGAGACATCGTGATGGGTATATCCTATTTTGCAGTGTATTTATGCATTTGAATCGTTGTGTCTAGTCCATGAGAAAGAACAGGACATTCCATTGACTATAATCAAATAACAAAACTTGGTATTTGTGCATAGGTTTTTGGGACACATAAACTTCGTAAAATGAACCAATCTTCTTTAAATTTTCCAGAATCTGGCCTTGTAGAAATGATGAAGTGAAACAGATGACCTGTTCGTCTTTTTTGATAAATAAACAATTCACTAGATGACCAGATGTAGTATCCTAGGGGGGTGCTTGACCTGCTTCTTGTACAAGCGTGTGTTATGAGAAGAAGCTGAACCCGGGTTAGTTTCCAGCATCAAGTGTGCATTGATCACAAATCATGATAATAGGTGCTACTCATTTGAACAGACGCAGTGACGTGTATATTATGTACAGATATAAGTTAGAAACAGATTTGAAAAATAAGTTGCCTTTTCCCTTTCTTTTCGGTTTCCTCACATGGGTATTTGAATTCATTTGAAATTTTTGTGGGGCAAGTTTTAGCAAAGTGAAAAGAAAACATCTGACAATAGGCAGCGATTCCAGGCAGGAGTTAGAGAGAGAGAGTGGCTTTGGCTTTTGCCATTGAAGGCTTTTTGGTTCTGGGAGTCCTCAGCATCTCAGTAGTGCTGCTGCCTTTGGATTACCCAAAACCTTCAATTTATGAACAGACTGCTTTTTCATTCTCCTAATGCTTGACCTACTTCACTTCCTTAATCGTCTCCCAGGACAGTGGATTATGACTGATTCTATGTTTCTCGATGTGATGCTGAAGATTTCACTCCCTGCTGGTTGCTTGGTCTGCCCCACTAACAATTTCGACCCTCAACTTCTACTAATCTGTTTGGAACCTATAATTGTTCGGGCAACATGTGAAACTGTCCGGGCCTTATCTTTTTATTATGCACTTTATTAATAGATGGTGTCGTTCCAATGCCGCTAACCAATTGCCAGCTTTCAAATGATTGATGTTATCTTTGATTCAGTTTAGTGTGTTGTCATTCTTAGCTAAATCTTTTCGGTGAAGATTTATATAAATGATTTCTTCATTCTATTTTCAGACGTTTGAGTTTACCCTAATCCCTCTATATGACTTCCGTATAAAATGAACCTTGCAGGTATGAAGATGGAGCCACAATCTTAAGGAAGGTTTGCTCAGTTGCAGATTTTGTTTGGTCTGATAACCCTGTTCATATCCTTGGTTCATTTACTTCAATGAGCTTTGACGATCCCACTTGTTTGCCCATTAGAGATCATGCTCTTACAACAGAGGAGGTATATTTCATGTGACCTATTGTAGCCTGTTGCTAGATGGCGTAGTTGTTTGCTATTGTCAGCCTTACCCTTGGATGTTTGTGCCAGGTTAAAGCTCTATGTGATGATTTGTGTCTTCTTGCAAAGCAAGACTTCAAGCATCTCTTAAAGTATGAACAGAAACCTTCTGAGAACCTATTTGTTTACAGATGTTCAAAGTTCTTGAGTAAATTTATTTACATAATCCTTTGTTCTTATTCTTGTGCCTTATAATCTATTGAATCCAAACCTTGTTTTGCTAAGGTGGCGTATGCAGATAAGAAAAGCTTTATCTCCTGAAAAGATTAAGACCCCAACAGCTGTTGTTGAAAGTGAGAACAAAGAAGATGAAGATGAAGATGAAGATGAAGATGAAAGAGTTCTTAATGAAATAGAGGAGAGAACCAATATCGTGGAGAGAAGGCAGAAAAAAGAGAAGAAACTTCAAGCAAAAAGACGAGCCAAGGTTTATGCATATGCTCCACCAAGTCTCTTTCAATTTCTACTTTGGTTTGCCGTTGTTTACACAAATTTGATTATTCTGTTGAGCTTTGAAGAATTAAGAGAGTGAACAAGTGACCCAAATCGTGAAATTCCGTGTTTTTCCCTTATGAAAGCAAGTGGCTTCCATGCCTTTCCTTTTTTTGAAAAAACTTATGGTGGCTCCTCTCCATCTTCTGAATGCACACTTAAGCTGATTCTCTTCAGGGTATTTTAGCTATTAGTCAAACTAGAGCCAGGGAAAAGTTGCAGTTCAGAGCAGGTTTAATACTTATTTGATTGCCTGTCTATCAATTACTAGAATTTACCCTAGGCACTCTGGAAAAAGAGATCTTAGTACCAATTATTATTTGGTTGAAAGTCTTGATAATTACCAGGCGTTTCTTGTACTTTTCTGATAACCAAGAAATCCCAGAGACTAGCGGTGTATGGTTTGAAACTTGAACCCATGACATCCGCCTAATCCATATATTGCTTGTTGTGCTCTTATCACTAGACCAAAGCCCTGGGACAGTTTCTTGAATTGATATGTACCCTCTCCAGCTTCTGTTTCTTATCTAACTCACATGGGAGCTATTTTGCTGATATTGATTTTCCTTTAATATGGCCAGGAGAAAGCACGCAAGGCACTTGGGATTCAAGTAGATGCAACAGAGGATGGTTATGGTGATCAGGATTTGTTTTCTCTATCTTCCATCAAGGTATGTTCACACTTCAGTTTCCTTGTTCTGTCGTTTGTACTGGTTTACTGGATGTGGCCCTCACAGAGAAAATGGTTTTCCTGAAAGTTGCTCCGGTTGAAGGCGGGTTTTCTTTTTTGGGTGCATCAAGTGGGATGCTATTTGAGAGCAGAATAATTTGAGGGGGAGATATATAAAAGACGAGGATGTAGACCACATTTATGGAGTTATGGACATTAATATATTTTCTTGCTTAATGTTCAGTGGGTTCTTCCTAAAACATTGATAGAAATGATGAAAAGTTGATAGACACAGTTTGGAGGCTATGCAAAAGTGGTTAAGGATGGCTCTATTTTTGTGTTTTTGGTTGAAATGGAGATGAAATTTTGAAGAGATTGAGTGCTCAGTGATGCGAGTTTGAGAGTTAATTTTGTTTCGGCATGTACTTATGGTGTAATCGCCACCAATTTATTTCATTTTTATTACTATTTTGGAGTCTGCTACAAATTTGTTAATAATATGATTCACGTACATTCGGAAAAACATTTCAGGGAAAGAAAGATCTTGTAGCTGTTGATAACAGTGAAAATGACAAAGGAACTACTGAGGTAAGTGATGAAAATGATGGAAGTGATGAGGAAGCCGAGGAGCATTCCTCCAGTGATCTGGACTCTGAAGACGAACGCAGAAGGTATTATGGCCAGCTTTCTGGACATCTGCTTCTAAAATTGATTGTTGCTTGTACACTTCTAAAGCTGCATGTTATTTTCTTCATTTTCAGACATGACGAAAATATAGAGGCATTGTTTGACGAGGCTTACGAACGGTATTTGGGTAGAGTGGAAGGAAAATCAAAGCAGAGAAAGCGAACCAAACAAGCGTACTTGAAGGATGGTCAACTCTTGCAGGTTGTACTTAGGTTTAAGTTGCACTATAAAATTCTTATCTGCATATCCACCTTTGTTCTTTTCCTCTTTCTTTTTGTTATGGGGCTGACTCTTTTTCCTTAAATAAATACCTGCTTAGAAATTCGATTGATGCCATTCTTTTAGTACTTGTATGATGAAGCTCTGGATCTTGGATTTAGTAGGAGCCAACTTGTACAAGCTTTTCCCGTGTTCGGTGTAGACCTGTTTTTCTGGATCAAAACCTTATCTGTAAAAGACGCCAAATCTGGATTGTACACAAGCTTAATTTCCTTCCTATACACTTGATAAATCATTATTTTTGACGATTTAGACATATTTTCTTATATTACAACAATTTATTACATGTAATGTAGCGGCACGCCAATTTCAAATATAAATCAACCGAGATTTGTAAATTTGCTAAACTAGAATTTACAGAATCTTAGTTAAGATCCAGTTTTTACCAAAAGAAAAATCATTTCCACATTGATTAAACTAAATTTAGATTGACCTAAAACTATATTACAAAGTAGGACTGAATCAAATTGGTCCTTATCCTAAACTTTCCAAATAGAGCCTTACTGAACCATCTAAAAAAATGTTTGGCTTCTTCACATGCCTTCTTCTCGATTCTCCAAAGCTTTATATTCTTTTCTTTCTTTCTTTCTTAATTAATGGTAGTGCTGCTCTTTCTTTTCCAGGACGGCAATGATGATAGCATGACTCATTCTGCTCCAGACTCTGACAGTGACAAGGAAGATAATGAAGTCAATCCTCTTGTCGTACCCCTTGAGGATGCACCACCGCCTCAGGAGGAGATTGTGAAAAAGTGGTTTACGCAAGATGTTTTTGATGAAGAGGAAGAGCAAGATATCCTGGACAAGTATGACAGCGAAGATGAAATGCAAATAGATGGGGTGAAGAAAGCCCCAAAATCTAAGGAACTAACAAATGATAAACAGCAGGGAGATACCAAGGATCTGACGAGGAAAACAAATGTTGGTTTACAAGTCTCAGCATCCAAGACAGAAGAAGATTTTGAGATAGTTCCTGCTCCTGCTACTGATTCAAGTGATTCGTCATCCGATGAATCTGACGACGATATTGACAAAAAAGCTGAAATATTAGCTACAGCGAAGAGGATGCTGAGGAAAAGGCCTAGGGAAGATATGATTGATGATGGTTACAACAGATATATGTTTCATGATGAGGGGTTGCCGAAGTGGTTCCTTGATGAGGAAATGAGACATCGCCAGCCAGAGAAACCCGTGACAAAAGAGGAGATTGCTGCAATGAAAGCTCAATTTAAAGCAATTGATGCTCGGCCTGCAAAGAAGGTAGCAGAGGCCAAAGCTCGTAAGAAACGGGCAGCACATAGAAAGCTAGAAAAGGTTCGGAAGAAAGCCAACTCAATATCAGACCAAGCTGATATTAACGATCGTTCAAAGAGAAAAATGATTGAACAGCTATACAAAAAGGCGGTAACACCAAAAAAACCAGAAAGGGAATATGTGGTGGCAAAGAAGGGTGTTCAAGTTAAGGTTGGCAAGGGGAAAGTCCTTGTCGATCCACGAATGAAAAAAGATGCTAGAAAGCATGGAATGAACAAGAAGAAGCAGCAGGGCAAGGGGAAGAAGGGTAAACAAACAGGAAAAGGCTCAGGGAAGGTTTCGGCGGCAGCAGGCAAGAAGGGAAACCGGGGAAAATGAAATGTAGTAGTATTTTGATGAAGGAGCTTTGCCAAAGATAAGTTAAGCTCATGAATTTTGTTTACATTCTCTTGTGCATCTGGTTGCAATAAGAGCCAAACCCATGTTAAAGCTATAAGATTTTCTGGTTTCTTATTGCTTTCTTTATTAGATCGTTTTTTATTTATACACTTTTGAGGATACTTTATTGATTTCTTTGTTCTATCAACATAAGGGATTTACTTGTCTTGATGATTAATGTGAATGGTTAATACTTAAGTTAAATAATATTGATATACTGAAAAATAAAAAAGGGTGCATGTAATAGTTGGGAGAAAGAATATTAGTATTAATCCACATAATGTTTTAATGGTTTCGATTATTTGGTTATTAGTAGTGAACATATCAATTTTCATGAGGTGGCGTTTGCACTGTGCTTGGCGTGACAGGCAAAAGTATTCTGATAATGCTGTGTTCAGAATTATTGTTAAATTAAGAGTGTGTCCGGTACGAAGGAAAATATTTTCTAAATGACCAATGTTCTATTGGCTTAAATATTTTGGAAGATATTTTTTTTTCGCGAGCTCATTTTTTTCTAGCTTCCTACTAAAAGGAGAAAATATTTTCTAAAATTCTTTTTTAACCTTCCTTATCTTATTCTTTACCCCGTACCTCCCTTGCTAACCCCACTCTCCCACCCCACCCCTCCCTTTGCCACCCCCACTCCTACCCCTGCCTCAACCACATTCTACCCTTGCCGGATGCACCCCTACCCTCGCCACTTGCACCTCGGCCTTTAGATCTTGACCTGCCACCCTCCCTACTCTTATACATTTTGTTTTCATAGTTTTTATCTAAATTATATATTTTTTAGAAAAATATTCTCTGCTACCTAACTAAATACACTAGAAAAAAAGTAAAAAAACCACTTAAAGAAAATATGTTAGGAAAATATTTTTCTTTGTACTAAAAACTTGACATGAGAGTTCAAGTGACAAGACAGCAATTTTTGCTGATGAAATTGGTATAAGACCACTTTCCATGTTTTACCCAAACATTTGAGCAATGACTTTAAAGTCAACGTTAATTTAAAGATCTCCACATAAGATATTTTCAGAAAATGCATTTTATATTTTTGAAGGCCTAAGAGTTTATTGGGGCTTTTGCATCCGTACCCGTTTTTTGTGTCACGTTTTAACTTATACCTGCTTTGTAAAAAAAATTACAAGTGTACCCGTTTTTTCGCATAACTTCAGCATACCGGGCTGAAGTAGCAAAGACAATCACGCAAAACTTCAGCATTCTAGTAGGCGGACCTGAAGTAGCTTGCGAACTTCAGCTCTAGAGCTGAAGTTTTTGTCTTTGTAACTGGGGAACTTCAGCCCCGTATGCTGAAGTTTTGTCTTTGTAACTGGGGCACTTTAGTTCTAGAGCTGAAGTTTTTGTCTTTGTAACTGGGGAACTTCAGCCCCGTATGCTGAAGTTTTGTCTTTGTAACTGGGGAACTTTAGTTCTAGAGCTGAAATTTTTGTCTTTGTAACTGGGGAACTTCAGTTCTAGAGCTGAAGTTTTTGCCTTTGTAACTGGGAAACTTCAGCCCCGTATGCTGAAGTTTTGTCTTTGTAACTGAGGAACTTCTGCTCTAGAGCTGAAGTTTTTGTCTTTGTAACTGGGGAACTTCAACTCTAGAGCTGAAGTTTTTGTCTTTATAACTGGGGAACTTCAGCTCTAGAGCTGAAGTTTTGTCTTTATAACTGTGCAACTTCAGCCCCGTATGCTGAAGTTTTTGTCTTTATAACTGGAAAACTTCAGCTCTAGAGCTGAAGTTTTATCTTTGTAACTGGGGAACTTCAGCCCCGCATGCTGAAGTTTTGTCTTTGTAACTGGCGAACTTCAGCTCAACGAGGAAAATGGAGATGAAATTATTTAAAAAGTGAGTACAAATTAAAAATTTTTAAAAAAGTGAATATAAATTAAATGTGGGCGACCAAATAGGGTGTCCCGCGCAATTTTTACGAGTTCATTGGTACTAGAATTGGTATATTAACTTTGGTGCATTGAATAAGAGTGGATGTTTAGATGCATTGTACATCAGTTTTTCAGTCTGTTACAACATTTAAAAGGGAGGAAGAACTATATTTTTACCTTGTACAATAATTGAAACTAAATTATCAACATTTCACCAGAGAAGGTAGTTTATCAAAACACTACTCTGATTATTAGGGGTCTAGGCGTCTAGCTAAATGTACACAACTAGCAAAAAAGAAAAAAAATTAAGGGAGCCTTCAAGGCCTCGTAAGATGCATTTTTCAATGGGGAAAAGACAGAGTACATATAAAAATTAAAATATTTACCCTGTTCTATCTATAAAAATATTTTACCCATTAAATAATTACAATTTTCTACCCATTTAATAAACAAACGCGTATCTCAAAATAACTACCTCAAGCTATTAATGCCCTACCTATAAAAACGCAAAAGCTGCTCAAAATTTCAGAAACTTAACGCACAAATATTTAGATTTCCACCGGCATCTGTTGAAGATTTGGAGATCGGAGATCGCCATTCTAATTTGAAGATCGGAGATCGCCACTCTAATTGAAGATCGGAAGTGTGAAAAAACAGAGCGAAGATGCCGATTCTCTTCAAAATTCGAGTTTTTCTCCTTAAATTTTTTTGATTTTGATTTTGCAGAAGTTTAGCGCTCAAACTTCTGAATTTTTAGCTGAATATTTTGTTCTCAATTTGGAGATCTGGAAAACTGGAGAATTGAATCATAACAATTGATTTGATTTCGAAAAAATTTCTGTTGAACTTCAGTATTTGACATCAAACACTGTTGAAATTTGGATTGTCGAGATTCAATTTTGGACATATAACTTCGGAATCATGGAAAATATACCAATTCTGTTGCAGCATAGTGGAGAAGGAGATGATAATAATAATTTATGTGATACCTATATAGTATGTAAGTATGCTAAATCAGTATACTAGGCGAGTATAGAATTTTACTGGTGTGTGCGTGTGTTTTTTATCAGTAAGACATGATATCAATATAGTATATAAGTATGCTAAATCAGTATACAATGCGAGTATAGAATTTTACTGGGTTTATGTGTGTGTTTTTTATCAATAAGACATGATAAATATATAGTATATAATTATGCTAAATCAATATACTATGTGAGTATATAATTTTACTGGTTTGTGTGTGTGTTTTTATCAATAAGACACGAGAGTATAGTATATGAGTATACTATGTGAGTATAGAATTCTAATGATTTGTGTTTGTGTTTTTTTATGAGTAAAAGATGATATGGATATAGTGTATAAGTATGCTAAATTAGTATACTATGCGGGTATAGAATTATACTAGTTTGTCTGTGTTTGTTATTATCAGTAAAAGATGATACTGATATAGTATACAAGTATCCTATATCAGTATACAATGCGAGTATATAATTGTACTGGTTTGTGTGTTTGTTATTATCAGTGAAACATGATACCAATATAGTACATATGTACACCAATATAGTATATATGTACACCAATATAGAATATATGTATGCACAATGCTTCTTCCCCATAGTGAAAACAACAACACAGAGTCATTGATTCACAAAAATACAAAGAAAAGCACAAATATCCTATGATTTTGAGAACTCGTACCGTCACAAGCAAAAATTTCACCCAAAAATTACTATTAGACGAAGAGATAGAACGGAATCTGAAGTTTAATTTTAAAGTTAAAATCTGGATGCAACATTGGTTCTCATGGTTTGAGTATGGAGATTTGTAAACTGAATTGCATGCAGTGTAAATGAGGCAGACGAACTGAGGCGTTAAAGTGATGGGAATAAGCTAATAAATGGGCCGGATAAATAATTTGGACCGAATGGATAAGAGAGGTAATTAATTTGGGCCTGGACATTAAAGGATAATTAGTTTGAGTTTAATGAGTATTAAGTGAGATTTTCTCTTTTTCAATTGGCAATTCAAAATTAACACTTGAAATGGCAACCTAGAAAAAAACACCAATTTTTTGGTCGGCGGTTAGAGTTAGTCATACTTTAAATTCTAGTGGCAAAATAGTCACTCATTAATGCGGAAATACAAGTCTGGACAAAAATATTCTTATCTAGAACACGGAAGAATTCCATGAATGACTACTGGACATTGAATATTTATAAGTTTAAAATTTAGGAATTGTTCTTGGAGTTTGAATAACCTAAAGCAGTAGCTCTCAATTGTTGAAATATAATGTGAATTCAAAATCGTGAATTAATCATGAATTTTTCTGGATTTTGTAATAGTAAAGATTAATCTATCCTAGATTTTGTATTTAAAGGTTAGACGTTGCTGAAGTATAATGTGAATTCAAAAACAATGAATCGTTCCTAAATTTCACTAAATTTTGCACTAGCAAATGTTCAAAATTTAGGAATCGTTCCCGGGTTCAAAAATTCTTTAATTCGTTATATTTCAGCATATTTTACTAGAGTTTTACTTGTCAAAACTTCAAACTCCAGTATCGATTGCTGGAATTGTATTTCGTAGTAATTGGAGGCAAAAATATCAATTTAACTGGAGCAATGACTACTTTACCGTTATAATTTAAAATATGGCTGAACTCTAATAGCCAACCCAAAAAGCAGCGAACTCAACTAGGGGTGAACGATACAATTACCTATAAAAATAAAACTATTTATCCTTGTCTACTCATTTATTTTTCTACCCATCAAACTAATTACATTTTATATCCATGGTAGCTTTTGTGGTTAATTTCTGTTTTCTCCTTTTCTTTTTTATTTCTCTTCTTCTTTTCTCCTTTTCTTTTTCTCGTTTTTTTTCTCCTTTTTGGTTCATTTATTTTTTGCCAAATCATATTATTATTATTATTACCATAATTTGATTTCACCACTCAATTTGGCTCCTTCTTTATTTTCTTTTTCTTTTTGTCTTTTTGTTTATTTTTTTTTCATTTCTCGTTTCTTTTCCAAATTTATTTAACTCCTTTTTCTTTTCTTTTCTTTTCTATTCTTTCTCTTCATGATCCAATTTCCTTTTATTTTTTATTTTTTTCATTATTCTTCCTTTTTTATACAATAAGAAAAATACCAACTTACACATTATAAATATTTTCTCCTCTCTTTTTGCTTTCATTTTCTTTTAATTTCTTTTATTATTATTTCAATTCTTTTTTTTATAATCTAATTTTGCACACATCTGGCTCTTTTATTTTATTCTTATATATATATATATATATATATATATATATATATATATATATATATATATATATATATATATATAACACTGTTAGAAAATAACTTACTTTATCATATATTATATCAAAAAGAATATATATTAATAGTAGTTGAATTATATTATTGTAATATACTATGTTACTTACATGCTATATATCACATACTAACAGGTTATGATATTGAGAACTCTGTTAGAAAATTTTAAAAGGACTCTTTGATTTACTTTTTGAAAAATTTAAAAAATACCAAATTTAACTATATTGTTACATTATACCATATAATGTAATAGTATATGTTGAAATAAATTATAGACTAATAAATTAAATCTTATATATCAAAATTGTATATAGTATAAATTAGTCTTTTCGCTAGTTCAACTCAATTTCAACCTAAATTTCAAAATCTACTCAAGAATTTCCACCAATTGACCTAAACTTTAACCACAACCTTCAATCAAATATTTCAAACTAAATATTTTGTTCTAAGAAGAAAAATTAAAAGCATGAAATTTTTTGAAAAAGAACTCAAGAAAATTTCAAAAAATAATAAAAATACCAAATTGTAATAGTATGTTGTTAAGTTATATAGTAATGTAACGGGATGCTGTCGGAAAGAACTGTATATCAAAATAGTATATAGTATATCATTTTGGTACACGGTACAAATTCTTTGTTGCCAGTTCAACGCAATAAATTACACAATATTGAATTAAATATTATATGCCAAAATAGAATATAGTACATTATTTTGGTATATAGTAAAAATTAGTCTTTTTCGCTAGTTCAATTCAATTTTGACTTAAATTTTAAAAATCTACTCAAGAATTTCCACCAAATTGAATCAAACTTTAGCTACAACCTCCAATCAAATATTTCAAACTAAATATTTTGGTTTAACCAAAAAAATTTGAAAAAAAAATATGAGAACTCCTTTGAAAAGTTGTAAAAGAACTCGATGAAAATCTCTATATTGTAATAGTATATTGTTGCATTATATAATATATTATAACAATATAGTGTTGAAAAGAACTGTATACCAAAATGGCATGTAATATCATTTTGGTATACAATATAAATTCTTCTTTGCCAGTTTAACTCAAATTTAAAAAATTTACAGCAAAATCTCTACCAAATTCACAAATATTTGGCTACAACCTTAAATCTTCTAGGATACTAACGCGGTATATATCATAAGGGGGGGGGGGGNGGATAGATAGACTGGTTTCGATAGACCCTCGTCATCCCTCTCTCCGAGAACTCCCTACCTTGCTCTTGGGGTGACTCGCACTCACAACCTCTTGGTTGGAAGTGAAGGATGCTCACCACTAGAGCAACCCCCTCTTGTCAAGGTATATAAATATACCAACTAGGTATATTACTACTTTATGACTCTCTTCTAGGATTTTTTTTTATTTTTTGTAAAAAGCTAGAGCACTTTAGTAAAATATTTAAAAAGGATCGAATTAATTTTTGAAAAATTAAAAAATGACCAAATTGAAACTGTATATTGTTACATTATATTGTGTGATATAACAATATATTATTGCAGTAAATTATAAACTGTTAAATTATATTGTATACCAAAATAGCATACAATATATCAAAATAATATCTGGTGTTCTTCATTCAACAATAGACTATATATTGTAACATTATATTATCGTAATTAATTATATACCAAAATAGTATATAATATACCATTTTGGTATACAGTATAAACTCGTCCTACCACGACCTTCAATCAATATTCAAGCACACTCCAATTACAATTGGATCGAATAACTACAAATTCAACAAATCCAATTAGTGAGTATCAAGCTTCAAGATTCTTCATTGATGGATTTAATATTCTCATAAAAAAATCTTCAAAAATTAGCATTAACATCATAATCTACAGATCAAAGAACAATACACAATAAATTCCAACAATACTCCAAACACACATGAAAATTCAAATCTTAGTTAGATTGTACATATTATTATATTTTACTTTTATGAGATAAAATAAATTATGGAGCGTAAAAAAATAGTGGGTGATGGCAGCAAGAAAGGTACAATACAAAGAACATACAAATGCTATCTTTTTTGTGAATGAACTTCAATTTGAAAATTGTGATTTTTCATGGAGAGAAAGAGGAAAAACAATTTTGAAACTTCTTAAAATTATTTTCTGTTTCTCCTTCAGAAATGAGAATTGATGACGTGATGAAAAAGAAAAGCTAATTATGTATTAGGTTGGACGGGTAATTAGTTGTAATAAAATAGACATTTTAGGTAATTATTTTTATAATAGGTAAATATGGGTAATTATTTTTTATTATGTAGGTATATTGGGTAGTTTATTTTACGTCTATTCTAAACTATTTATGCTTATTTGTCACATTACCCTTCACACATACTATGTTGAAGTTTCACCGGTACAAACTTTAAACTCTTACATATTGTGCTGAAAATTTATCCTATTTAAGGTCAGAATATTTTTGTTCACATATTTTTTCCACATTAAAGAATGACTAAGGGTTGATTTCTTTTGAGTATGGCTTATTTTTAGTGTCATTTCTACTCTAAAGGTTGCATTTGCCATTTGATAAGGGTCTAATTTGATCGGACGGAGGGAGTAAATTCCTAGGCCCTTTCCATTGTTCTAGGCCTTTACATTATATTTAATGTAATATAATCATTTGAATACCTCTAATCTTTTTTTATTTGATTAAATTAGTATTAGTACTACCAGCATAATGTGCGAAAAATATTAAAAAGTATTAATCATATCATTGCTTGAATTAAATCCAATTCCCTTTTGGGTGCCCGTGAAACATACCCAACAAAAGAATCTTATGAAATTAGAAAAAGATTCGTATAGTCATCAACAAGCTTTTTAGTTCCTCATTTTTCTTTATTACATAATCTATTAATTATTTCATTTGCTATTATGATGTTTTATTGTAACGACCCGGCCGGTCGTTTCGTGAGATTTACCCCATTTCCCCCATTTCTGTATTTGTTATATATTGCTAGTCTGTTGTGTTGTGTTGGGTCAGCTGGTTTGGGTTCGGAGTGGTCATGGTGAGAATTGAGGCATTTAGTCTCCTAAAGTAGTCTAAAAGTTGAGAAAGTCAACTGAGAGTTGACTTATTGGTGAGCGACCTCGGAATGCGAATTTTATGGCTCAGATAGCTTCGTTAGGTGATTTTGGGACTTAGGAGTGTGTTCGGCATGAAGTTTTGATGTCCGGTGTAGAATTAGGCTTGAATTGGCGGAAGTTAATTTTTGGCGATTTTCGGTCGGCAGTGGAAAATAGGCTATCGGGGTCGGAATGGAATTCCGGAAGTTGGAGCAGGTTCGTAATGTCATTTTGGATATGTTTGCAAAATTTCGGGTCATTCGAAGGTGTTTCGGTTGGTTTCGGCGTAGTTGGCGAAATTTAGAAGTTTCAAAGTTCATAGGCTTGAATTTGATGTAATTTTGGTATTTTCGTGTTGTTTTTGGTGTTTCGAAGGCTCGACTAAGTTTGAATAATGCTATGGGGTGTGTTGCTATGTTTAGTTGGGGCCCCGAGGGACTCGGGATTGATTTCGGATGGTTGGCGGGGTATTGAACTTGGAAATTTGCACAATTAGCTGCTAGTGTGAGTTTCTGGTGTTGACCGCACCTGCGGATGGGTAGCCGCAGGTCCGATGTCGCAGGTGCGAAAGGAGGCTAGGAAAGGGAAATCCGCAGGTGCGAAGAGATGGCCGCACCTGCGAAGCCGTAGGTGCGGAGGATTGGCCGCAGGTGCGAGAATTGGTCCGTTAGTGGATTGGCGCAGGTGCGCACTTGAGACCGCATGTGCGACTAAGTGTCTGCAGGTGTGGAAATGCTGGCAGAACAGTATAAAAAGGGGCCTCTGTGAATTTATTCCATTCCACCATTTTTGCATGTGGGAGGAGCTCTTTTGAAGGCAAATTTAAGAGGGAATTCATGGTTCTTCAGTGAAGATAAGTTCTCGGGTTATTAACATTGTTTCTATGCTATTTTGATTTGGATTAGGCTTGTAAATTCGAGGATTAAAGTAGGAAAAGGTTGAGAAGAATGGGTGGAGAATTAGAATTTTCTTTTAAGGATTTGAGTGGGCAATTGTGGTCCGATTTTAGTGTTCTTGGTATGTATAGAATCGTGGGAGGACGAGGTTTAGTGATGTGAAATTTATCGAATTTCGAGACGTGGGCCCGGGGCTCGGGTTTGGCCGAATTTTGAGATTCTTGTATAATTTGATAGTTTTCGTTTGGGTTGTGTTCCTTTAGTATATATTGATGATGTTAAACTGGTTTTGGCTAGATTCGGAGCAATCAGGAGCCAATTCGAGGGGCAAGAGCATAACAGACTAGTTTTGTGGCCCGGTAGAGGTAAATAATGGTTATAAATCTTGTCCTGAGGGTATGAAACCCCGGACTACGTATTTCTCACTAATTTTAGAATGGCACACATGTCGGATGACGAGCATGTGGCGCTCACTGATTTTTGGATTGGATTAGGTCCTCTCTGTGGGAACTAATGAGTCATATTTTACTCAAAACCCTTATGTTAAATTATGTTCTAAAGATTGTTGAAATATTTGGGCTATAAGCCGTGTTTGGGGCCTCGTGCCGATCTGTTTAGACACCTTGGGGGCTTTTTACTGCTGTTTTCCTCGCTATGTATTGATGATTTCACTCGGCCACATTGTGCTTACTGTTTTCGAAACTCAGCCTGATTTACACAACTTTGAGATTTAAAAATGATGTTTTGGGTCGAGTACCCTATTTTACTGATTCGCCCGAGGGGATTTTTGTGTGGTTCTGCTGAGTGAGGCCGAGGTTCTGATTGTGAGGATATGATACGCCACGAGGTGGCTTAATATTAGCGCTTGGGCTGAAGGAACCCCTCCGGAGTTTGCACACACCCCAGTGAGCGCACCGAGTGCTGAGTGATTGGGAGGCATGAGTGATTGTGAGGTGCTGAGTGACTGATTATGAGTGATTGTGAGGCAAGCCCGAGGGGCTGATTATGATACATGTTTTTGCCCGAGGGGCTACTTATGGTTTTACTACTTTCACTCTAAGCTTCTGAAATATGTTTTGCCCAAAGGACCTCTATATGATTCATTTCATTTTCATACTAAATCTTTCGGTTTGAAGTTGTTGAAAGTAAACATTTTTCAAAGGACTTTTTTTCTGAGGTTGGTTTTAAGGCATGATGATTTCGTATATCTATTTTTACACTATTGGAAAGTAAGGCTGTGTATATTGTGATTTCATGACATTGATTTTATGTGTTTCCTTGCCGCTTAGGCTTGATTTATTTTCATTACTACTGAGTTGGAGTACTCACATTATTCCCTGCACCCCTATGTGCAGATTCTTGTGTAAATACCGAGCATTAGCCATTTATTCCATGCGGAGCCGGATTGCGGGATATGGAGGTAGCTGTTTAGCGTCCGCATCATCTATGTTTTCCCTTCTTGTTGTATCTAGCTTTTATTCGAAGGTTTTGTATTATAATAGTATACCTTTGGCTTATTTTCCTTAGATGCTCATGACATGTTGGCTCCGAGTTTTGGGGTTGGTGCACTGTTTATTGGCCTACTTTATTTAGTAAACTCTGTATATTTTATGAAATGCTTGAAATTTGATTGGGATTTTGAAGGTAATTGTGCACATGGGATTATTGTCTAGCCTAGTTCCATGATAGGCGCCATCATGACCGGTTTGGGTTTTGGTGTCGTAATAGTTTGGTATCAGAGACTAGGTTACATAGGACTCAACGGTCATGAGCAGGTTTAGTAGAGTCTTGCGGATCGGTACAGAGACGTCTGTACTTATCTTCGAGAGGCTGCCGAACTTTTAGGAAATATTTCTATCTTCTTGAACTCTTTCGTGCTAATCTATTGATTCCTGAAATCTGAACTTATGTTGTTTCATTCTCTCACAGATGGCGAGGACACGCAATACCGATCAGAGTGACCAGTCACCGGCTAGACCAGCGAGAGGTCGCGGCCGTGGTAGAGGTATGGGGCCAGCCCGCACAGCAGTCGGGGCAGTACCACAGGATCCCCCTATCGATCAGGATCAGGTTCCCGCCGATGGTGTCCCAGTGGGACAGGCTCAGGCACCGGCAGTGCCTATGGTTATTCCGTGTCTTCAGGAGATCCTGTCTCAGATATTGACAGTGTGCATCAGTTTGGCTCAGGCAGTCGCCATGTCTTCTACTTCCCCCACAGCTCAGGCCGGGGGAGGCAATTAGACTCCAGCTGCCCGGGCACCTGAGCAGGCTGCACAGGGTATTCAGGCACCGGGAGTAGCCCCAACTCAGCCAGTTGCTCCGGTTCAGGATTATGTGGTCCCTGCTATGCCTGAGGACGAGCATCGCAGGTTGGAGAGATTCAGCAGACTTCATCCTCTTTCTTTCAACAGTACAGAGGGCGAGGATGCCTAGGGGTTTCTAGATAAGTGCCAGAGAATACTACGTACTGCGGGTATTTTGGAGATCAGTAGGGTCTCATTTGTTACATTTCAGTTTGCGGCTACTGCCTTTACTTGGTGGGAGTCATTCGAGAGGCGTAGGCCAGTTGGTTCAGCACCTCTCACCTGGCAGCAGTTCTCCACGATCTTTTTGGAGAGGTATATTCCTCAGTCCCACAGAGAGGAGCAGTGCAGGCAGATTGAGCAACTACGCCAGGGAGAGTTATCAGTTACTCAATACAAGATGAGGTTTTCCGAGTTAGCTAGGCATGCTTCTGAGATTGTCCCTACTGATAGGGAAAGGGTGAGGAGGTTTGTAGATGGTCTTTCTTGTCAGCTTCAGTTATTTATGACTTGGGAGAGAGTATCGGGTGCTTCATTCGAGCAGGTTGTTGACATAGCTCAAAATATTGAGTCTGTTCGCCACCAGGAGCGAGAGGAAAAGGAGGCCAAGAGGCCTCGTGGTTCGGGTAGTTCTAGTGGTGCTCCCTTCAGGGGACAGTTTCAGCAGGGTAGGGGTCGTTCATTCAGGCCACCCAGCATTTAGTGGTGCATCTTTGGGGCATGGTCCCCGTGGTTCTCAGTCAGGCCGTACTTCATTTGGTTC
>ML401782.1:0-17433 GCA_005239525.1 Nicotiana knightiana
CACTGTCCAGTTGGACAAGGACTTATCTTATGAGGAGGAGCCGGTAGCCATTCTAGACCGGTAGATTCGTCAGTTGAGATCCAAAAGTTTTCCTTCTGTTCGTGTTCAGTGGAGAGGTCAGCCTCCTGAGGCATCGACCTGGGAGTCCGAGTCCGATATGCAGAGCCGTTACCCTCATTTATTTCCCGACTCAGGTACTTCCTTCTTTTGTCTGTTCGAGGACGAACGATTATTTTAGAGGTGGAGAATGTGACGAACCAAAGGGTCATCACCTATGTTATTACCCATCCCATTTTTCCAAGGCCTTGAAAACCTCATTTGTAATTGCCTCGATTTGTGTAAGCAGTCCGGGCGCGTAACCAGATAGCTTAAATATGAAATTCTGTGAAAAATGCTAAGATTTGATATTAAAATAATTTGACTTCGGTCAACATTTTGGGTAAACGGACCCGGACCCGTGATTTGACGGTCCCGGAGGATCCGTAGGAAAATATGGGACTTGGGCGTATCCCCAGAATCAAATTCTGAGGTCCCAAGCCCGAGAAATGAATTTTTGAGTAAAATTGTTTTTTGAAAATATTTAAGGAAATTGAAAATGAAATCTGATTAGAAAGTAATGGTATCGGGCTCGTATTTTGGTTCCGGCGCCCGGTACAGGTCTTATATATGTTTTAGGCACTTTCTGTAAAGTTTAGTTGAAATCGGATTTCGTTTGACGTGTTTTGGACTTAAAAATGGATAGTTTGATATCTTTAGGAAATTTGATAGAATTCATGGATATTGAGGTTTAGTTCTTTGTGTATGCTGTTGTTTTGGCGATTTCATCACACGAGCTAGTTCGTAGGATGTTATGTGAGTTATCTGTGAAATTTGGTATCATTCCGAGGTGTATAGGCCAGTTCGGCACATTGTTAGCGAAGTTAGAAAACTTAAAATTTCCTAATTTTGGTTCTTGAGGTTTGGGGGTGTGATTTCGAGTTTTAGCTTTGTTTTGAGTATTCCGAAGGCTCGAGCGAGTCTATATTATGATTTGGGACTCGTTGGTATATTTGGATTAGGGCTCGGGTGAGCCCAGGTGCCTTCCGGCCACCTAACGGGGCTAAAAACCAACAAACTCAGCTGCTGTGCACCTGCTCTGGTGTGACCGCAGGTGCGGTTGCCTAGCATCGCAGGTGCGGTCCCAGGCATCGCAGGTGCGATCACCAGTGGCCTGGCCAGCCATCACAGGTGTGGTCTCCACTTCGCAGGTGCGATCCCAGACCCCCAGCCCAACTCCGCAAGTGCGAGATTCTTCTCGCAAGTGCGAGACCGCAAATGAGGTCCCCAGAGCCGCATGTGCGAGTTCACTGTTCAAGCAGTAAGTTAAATACGGGTTTAAAACCCATTTCTCTCATTTTTCATCTCCTTCCTTAGACGAATTCCTCCATTGTTGAGAGTTTTCGACCAGGCCTTGTGAGGTAAGTGAATTCCACCCATAAACTTATTTCATGCATGTATCTTGGCCTAATTAATTACACAAATTAGTACCAAAAATTCAAGAAAATGGGTAGCAACCTAAAACTTGTGATCACCTTAGAATTTTCAGTGAATTGGCCATGAAATCAAGTAAAAATCGTATATTTATGATTCTTAGGCCTTGGGTGAGTATTTCCTTCGGAAGTTTTGAGAATCCGAGCGAGCGGGCCCGGGGTCGGATTTTGATAAATTTGAAAGTATGCTAGGAAATGGATAATTAGGCCATATAATTGAATTTTGAATCCTTATTGATATGCTTGAGTTGATTATGCCTAGATAATACTATTCCGGAGTCAAATTCTAAAGGAAAGGCGGTGTTAGAGGGTTGAATGCTATACTCCGAACCCGAGGTAAGTGTTCGGTCTATCCTTAGCTTGAGGGAATAGGAGTTGAGTCTTGTTTGCTACTTGCTAATTGTAGAGTACAATGTATAGGCATGGTGACGAGTATCTATACATTGACGTCTAGCATGACCGTGAGTCCTTATATTGTGAATATTCTGGTTTTGTGGTAATTTTCATGTTTAATTGATGATTTCTATATGTTGTGAAGAATATGTGGAGGGAATTGTATCCTGTAAACTCTGTTGGAGCATTGGCTCAAATTGTGAAATGAATAATGAAGAATTATGAGATATTACATCCTTTGGAGCGTTGGCTCAAGTGATGGAGTAAATTATGAAATGAAAGTGCAAGAAAGAGAATGAATTACTAAAATATACCCTTACCGGGTCATTGTTGCTTTTGATATTGTTCCCTTGCCGGGATTTAATTATTATAATTGATTGTTCCCTTGCCGGGATTTAATTGTTGAATTATTGTTCCCTTGCCGGGATTTCTATTCCTATTCTGTTCTGTTTGGGTGAGGAAGAGTGTTAAAGCACGAAGGGTGATGCCGTGCACTGTTTTCAATTGTAAGGAAGAGTGTAAAGCACGAAGGGTGATACTGTGCACTGTTTTCAATTTTAAGGAAGAGTGTAAAGCACGAAGGGTGATGCCGTGCCATGATTCATATTAAAAGCACGAAGGTTAATGCCGTGCCGATATAGTGAGGTAAAAGAACGAAGGGTGATGCCGTGCACCTGTCTTAGTGAGAATGAGAGTAAAGCATGAAGAGTAATGCCGTGCACTTATCTTGGTGAGAATGAGAGTAAAGCACGAAGGGTGATGCCGTGCACTTGTTTATTTCTTGTTGTTATTATGATACTAGTTAGTTTCCTTGTTCTGTTACTTAAATAAGTGTTTTCTTTCCCTTTTGTACCCTGGCATATTTTTTTTCCCCGTAATTGTACTAAACTGATTACTTCCTGCGTTACTTCTATATATATATATTTATTTGAACTGCACAGGTTTATTTGGTAGTCTGGTTTTAGCCTCGTCACTACTTCATCGAGGTTAGGCTAGGCACTTACTCAGTACATGGGGTCGGTTGTACTGATGCTACACATGCACTTCTTTTATGTTGTGCAGATTACGCAGCCGGACCCGGAGGACATCATTAGTGGGAGTGTATTCCAGTTCATCATAGAGGCTTCAAGGTATACCCGCTGGCGTTCGTGGGCCTTGGCATCTCTTCTATCCCCTTGTCTTCGATTTTGTCTTGTTTTTCCTTTAGTTTCAAAGGCAGACATGTATTTCCTTTCAGACTTGTATTTAGCACTCTTAGACAGTTCGTGAGTTTGTGACTCCAGGTTTTGAGAATTTTGCGTCGATGTATTGCGATTGTATTTAATTAGCTTAAAACTGTACATATTCCGCTGATTTAATTTCGAATTGTTTTAGCTTATTCTGAAAAGTTGAGATTTTCATGCTAGTTTAGCTATATACGTTGGCTTGTCTAGTGAGTTCAATGTTAGACGCCATCACGATCCGATGGTGGGATTTCGGGGCGTGACAACCTTGTCTTTTGTATATCTTTTCAGTTGAAAAATTATCTTTTCTATTTGGGAAATGCATGCTCGTCGTGAAGAAATTGTTCGTATAGTGTGGGAAAATTATATTAAAGAATAGCGAGTTACGATCGTTTTTTATGGGACTGATGGATCTTGTAATATTATTGCAATTTGACGAATTGTAACAACTAGTAATTGTGTTTGTTATTACCAGTTAATATTAAAATATCAGGTTATAATTTTAGGATAGTTTATTATATAGTTCATTATAAAAATGATAATTTTGTACCAAATTTATTTATGTTCAGTATATACAAGATAGTAAGTTTGTTTGTTTGGTACTATTGGGTATTTGCGATAGTTTTTAGAACTTGTGGGAATAAGTCATGTTTCATGTTTTTTCAAATAAAAAGTGAAATATGTTTTGAAAAATCATGTCCAAACACATTTTCATCTTCACACCAAACTTCACCCAAATCAGATTTTTCAAAACAAATTTGGGAATCTATGGCCAAACGCTAGCTTATTTTGGACCACAAAAAAGGCTGAAAATCATTTATTGTGGACCGGAGGAAGTACTAATTTTCGTGGATTACCCAAAATAATAAACGTAAAAAGATTTTTTTAAAAAAAATGGAGGAATGATTTTTTTTTTTTTTACGATATATCTGTTGCTAGAAAGAGTGTACTTACATACACGTATAAGAACTTTTGTATTGAAAACACGAGCTTTGCATTAATAAGTAGTGACAGATTTTATACAACAGAATGGCTGACATTTTTTCAGTGCCATGGTATTTATTTCATCATAAGAAGATTCTATATATATATATATATATGTATATATATTTGGATATTGGATATATCTGCAACTTGAATCCGATGCTGCTTTCGACATCAAACATAAGGTGAACCTTCTCTTACCATCTAGATTTAAAATGGTTAATAAAAAAATTAGAGCCATAAACATAGTATATATATATATATATATATATATAAGTGGTATCCAAGATTTTAAGACAGTAAAGGCAAATATCACTAAATTTATTACTCGGACGTGAAAATAAATACAAATATAGGAAATACTATCTTCGGTCTATGCGATTTTTCTTTATGACAAATTAAATTTGTCTTTAATATTTGTCGTTTAAGAAAAATAAGAAGCATTTATCACCTTTTTTCCGGATTCATCTTCTAATAGTGGAATATTAATTAACTAAGATCATTTAAAGAGAGATAAATAATATTTTAAATAAATATTATTCTTATAATTAAGGCTATTAAATTTTTTTATTTATTAAGGGGTGCGCAAAATATTTAAAGACAAGAGAGATATATATACCTGGAAATAAGACTCAAGCTTAGTCTTTAGAGTATTATACTCTTGCTTCACTCCTTGGAATGTGTTTTTGCACCTACAATTTGGTCCATTAATAATATTACTAGAATATATAAGCAACTTCAACTTGAACGAAAATTGCCGATTTTGAAATATTCATTGTCCTGGTCCATGTTACTGCTCGCACTCTTCAAAATATTGTCGTATATTACGTGTCAAATTCTCCAAAAATAGTATATTTTTGGAGAATCCGAAACATATACGATAACACTACTGGAGACAGTGACAGACGCACGTTGAATACGGTTCATCAAAAAATAATATTGTGTATATGTATAAATTACGATTAAAGCTGCGTAAATTCTGTATAAATATTTTATTTCAACCCGCTTGACAACTACTATTTTACTACTAAACTTATGTACTTCTAAGATTGAACCTGCTTACACAAAATCATGAGTCCGCCACTGATCGGAGAATCGCAACAACATAAATCTTAATGAAAAAACTAAAAGTAGAAGAGGAGGAGGCAAAGAAATTTTACCCTTCTATATTTTTGGCATTGCAGTATTCCTGAAACTGACAACATTGTCTTTTTACTCTTTTAGCACCAATGCTGCAACAAAAGTTACTAATTAAAGGTATTATACTTTGTTTTGAAAAAAAATAAAATACATATATACTAATTTTGAGAAAGTGAAATTTCTCAATGATAAAATATGTAGATATTCATGAAAATGAAGCATACATAATCTTAGAAAAAGTCACAATACGAACTTCCCAAATGATTAGATTCTCCAATACAATTATATATTTTGTCTAGGAATCAAGGAAAAGAATTAGTACTTTTTTTTTTTGGTTGATTAAGATAAGGGTATTCTTAATGATTCAAAGTGGAAAAGCAACTATATATTCTACGAAAAAGAAAGAAGAATATAGTCAGCTCAGTTCCCTTTTTGGTAAAGTTATTATTTTTGTTATAAAACACTTAGCAGGCGTTTGGACATAAAAATAATAATTTTTTTAAAAAATATATAATATTTGAAGTTAAGTTAAAAAATTATATTTAAAATTTAAAATTATGTTTGAAAATATATTTCACTTGAAAAATATTACAGCTTTGTGAGTGGATAAATTTTTGTTTGAAAATTTTGAAAAAGTGGTTTTTGAAAGATTCAATTTCAATTTTTTTCAAAAACTTGTAAAATTTTATGGACAAATATATTTAAAAAAAAAAAGAATTCGATTTTTATTATGAACAAACGGGTCCTTAAAAAGTTTGGGGAAATGAAGCTTCTAAATTTGAGGTGAAAAAAAATGAGATTTGAGAAACATGCAATATGATAAAGAAGGTCTAAATGGAATATGACAAATAGAAATTGGATCTTCACCCGGCGGAAGCAGAATTTTTATCAAGAGAATTCAATAAAAAAAAATAAACACATAAAAAGATTAAGGGGATTCAACACCTAACATATATGTACATAAAAAAAAATAATCTTATATATAGTATAATTTTTAACAAAAAAATCCCTACCCAATAATTGATTGATCATTATTCACACTCTTTTGTAGTTTGACTATATTCAAATAGAGGTCCAAATGTGGACCCAAATAGATTCATTAAACTTTTCTATCTTTTTGTTATATTCTGCAAAACGAAATGTAAGCTCAAAGTCTCAAGTCACGTAAGTGCAAAAATAATTATTGTCTTAATTTATATTATTTAGTTTTCATCGACACGAAGTTATGAAAAAAATAATTTTTAAAATTTGCGATCTTAAACATATCATAATACTATGGAAAGTGTAACATCGTTTTTTTCGGATTTAGAAAATGTATCACTGTTTTTGAAACAAACTAAAAATGAAAATGGTAAAAACAGCACGAGCTAGCCAGTTTTCAAACCAGTAATAAAAAATAGCCAACGTTTGCAAAATTATAGAAAAATAACCATTATTTTAGCTGAAACAAGGAAAACTCCAGCAAAATATGCTGGATTTTAGAGCTCATACGTATAAACTTCCAACATATTATGTTGAAACTCCATCACATTATGAAATTCCAGCATATTATGTTAGAATATTTCCGAATTTTTAGAGTGATTTTGCTCAAATTTTATCTTTACATGTAAAATGACTAAATTTTGATTACTTTTAAAACAATATCTATTTTTTAATTACCAATTGTAAATCTTACTATTTCTGATATTTTCCCATGAAAATGTGTCACTTAAAAGTGCAATAGAAAGATTGTAAGTGTTCTTGTGAGCTTGAAGACATACCTTGAGCTACTACCCTTGAATTGGTACATCATATTATCCAGTCTTGCAAAATCATAAGGTCCATTTTCCCTGCTTGGAACAAATGAAAGAACTAAATATTAATTTGGCCAATGACTAATTATAGTATTATACATGTACATTTGCACATATTTTCCAACATGAAGTATTGTAAATCATTAAGAAAACTCGTTTTTCT
Source organism: Nicotiana knightiana (assembly GCA_005239525.1). NCBI lineage: Eukaryota > Viridiplantae > Streptophyta > Magnoliopsida > Solanales > Solanaceae > Nicotiana > Nicotiana knightiana. The sequence continues at coordinate 7,226 of ML401782.1, forward strand.
AGGTTGCTAACATCTATGTTGTTCGGACTCTCTGAAAATATCACCAGGTGCATGCCGGATCCTTCAAAAACATTATACTTTTGATAGATCTGTACGAGTGTGGCAGTATTTTGGAGAGTCCGCACAACATACGCTGTCATGCCTATACTTTAATTTATATGATATATAAAATGCTGCATTTCAAAGTAGAATTTCATTATTTTATGATAATCAGATATCAAAATAATTTGTTGAAACCTCTTACAGTGCATGTTCAATATTGCGAATCAATCTGGCTGAATCGGTGTAAAATAGATTGACAACTTCTTCAACAAAGTTAGGGTTTGCATCATCTTGCAATTCCTCAAGATGAATAAATTGGTCATCAACGTATCCCTGCATAAATTGTACGAGTTAATCAAAGTTATAAATCACTGTGCAATAGCTCGCAAATCACATAGGAAATATAAATCATACTAGGCAAGCCCGGTGCGACGAGCTATGACTGAGGAGACTGCTGGTGAAGGGAACCGATCTCAGGTCTCCAATATAGAAAACCACCCACCCACCCTACTCAGTCAGCTCTTGCGGGCGTGTATAATTTTTGATTTGCACGTGATAAAACGCAAACTCAATGAACATTGTTTGTGCACCCACAATAGCTAATTATTTATTACCATGTCGTCGGGATTTCGGGGAAGAATCATTGCATATTCTTTCGATTCCTTGTATAGGATATAGTCCGTTAGAATAGAAATTAAAGACGGTATTTATGTTTGTTGTGTTCTTTATATGGACATTCAAGGTCAGAGGTCCATTCCTTTGACTCGTACCGATGAGAGTTTAACTCCACGAGAATTTGATCAAAAGGCTACTGAATCAGCCTATTTCATGCGTGTACCAATTGAGGTATTATATATTGAGAACCAGAACGTCCATTCAATTAAAGAAAACATATATGAAAGAACCATAAAATTCATGTTAAGTTACTTACAACAACATGACACTATTTTTAGTATGTCTAATCAGATAACTCAAAAAATAGAGTAAAATAACTTAATGTAACGGGTTAAATACATTGTTAATGTATATAAATTAAATTATTCCGGGAAATTTAAGCAACCAAATTAATAATAATATAACCTGATCAAAGAGGCTTCTCCTCAAGTAAGAAGCTTGGCGTTGCTTTTGGTTCTCCATTTTTTGGTTTACCAGAAAAGGAATATAAAGGCTATATATCTCTTTGTAGAATACAAAGGGGCTATAACATACTCATTCTAAAGGCTATCGTTGTATCTATTTATAGGGAAAAAAGTAAAAAAATCCAAAGAGGAAAAAGATTGAAATAAAGTGGTCCATATCTTTATAATTCGACACAATCACATAGAGTCCAATCACATAGTGTCGTAACCAAATGCAATAAAAGGTAGCCAGTTGAATATAACTGTAACGATCCGACCGATCGTTTTGATTATTACAGCTTTATTACCTTATTTATTACTCATTTTATGCTTTATAATTATGTGACTTGCCGGAGTAGTTGATGCGGGTCCAGTGAGATTTCAGAATGAATGGGCACTTAGTTCCAAGGTTTAAAACTTAAGTTGAAAAGGTTGACCGGATATTGACTTATTTTTAAATGACTTCAGAATAGGGTTTTGCTGATTCCAATAGCTTCGTACGTTGATTTTGGACTCAGGAATGTGTCCGAAAATCTTTTGGAAGTCCGTAGTTGATTTTGGCTTGAAATGGCGAAATTAGGAAATGGAAGGTTTGGAAGTTTGACCGGAAATTGACTTAATTGATATCGGGGGTCGGAGTCCAGTTCTGAAAAATTTTATAGGTCTGTTATGTCATTTATGATTTGTGTGCAAAATTTGAGGTCAATCGAACTTGATTTGATAGGTTTCGACATCGAAAGTAGAAGTTGTAATTCGTTAGTTTTCATTAGGCTTGAATTGGGGTGTGATTCGAGGTTTTTGCATTGTTTGATGTGATTTGAAATCACGACTAAATTCGTATAATGTTTTGGGATTTATTAGTATAAATGGTTGAAGTTCCAGGGGCTTCGGGTGAGTTTCGAATGGTTAACGGATCAAAATTTAGACTTAAACGGCTGCTGAAAATTCTTGCCTTCTGGCGCAATCGTACCTGCGGAGTTTTGCTTGCAGGTGCGACCTCGCAGAAGCAAGTTTTCCATCGCAAAAAGGCCAGGCGTGGGTTGAGGCGGCGATCGCAGATGTGGACAGGTGGACCGCAGAAGCGGGTCGCACCTGGGAGCGTGTGATCGCAAAAGCGGAAGGGTGACAAGGGAGGCTGCTTCGCATGCAGAAGCGAGTTTGCAGAACTGGACTTCTTGTCCGCAGAAGCGAAGGTAGTCGCAGAAGCGGAAGCCTTACTTCAAAAGCAAGACCGCAGATGCGGTTAAAAATGACACAGAAGTGAAAGCACTGGACAGTGTACAAAAACAGAAGGGTCTGAGATTTTCTCATTCTTGGACATTTTAAACACGGGTTGAGGAGATTTTTCAGAGAGAATTCATGGAAAATCTTGAGGTAAGTCACTTGTGATCATTGTTAGTCAATAATATTGAATTATCATTGAGTATTTCGATTAGATTACGTCTTTTTGAGGTGGAATTCGAAGATTTGGGTCTAGGGATTTGAAAATAAGATTTGAGGATTTGAAGGTCGAGTTGATGTCGGAATTTGGTAAATTTGGCATGGTTGGACTCGTGGTTGAATGAGCGGTCATATTTCGTAACTTTTGCTAAGTTCTGAGAAATGGGCCCCACTATTAATTTTTAAGTTGAATTTCGGATTTTAATAGGGTAATTTAGTATTTTCATATGGAATTGATTCCTATAATCTGTGTTGATTGTATCGAATTAATTATGACTATATTCGAGGCGTTCGAAGGCCGATTTGTGAGATAATGGTATATTGGAATAGAGAAATTGCACTGTTCGAGGTAAGTAACATTTCTAAACTTGGTTCTGAGTGAATAAATCCCTGAATTACGTGTTATACGATTTGTATGGAGGTGATGCACACGCTAGGCGATGGGTGTGTAGGCGTGCACGATAGAAATTGTGACTTAAATAAATTCTGTGGAGTTGCATAATCAAAGAGTCATGTCATTATCCACATATCCTTCACGTGTTAGAGAAATTGAGTTGAGACTCGTATTAAAAATCATGTTTAGGCTACGTGCCAATATTTTGGGGCTCGCAGAGGTTACGTTGTTGTTGAATTATTTGTTTAAAATGTAATTCTGTACTCAAGTCTCATCCATCATTTTCAATCATATCTCAATCTCTATTTGTCACGACCCAAATTTCCGCTCCGTTGGGTATCGTGATGGCACATAGTCTTAAGGACTAGGTAAGCCTAACATATATGGAGTAACAACAATAAGAAATAAAATCTAATACTTTCTGAAAAGAATTCTCTAGGCAATGAACACATTCCCAAAACCCGGTAGCATAAGTTATAAGCTTTACAGAAGTTCACACTATAACTCCTAAATACCACTGTTCAGAAATAAGTACAACAGTCTATGAACAAAAAAAGAATACGACAGTGACTCTGAAACCCGCGAACTCTATAGCAATTTTACCATGAGTCTCCTCAATAGCAACTGCACTGCTAACTATCGATCGGCCGGCTACACAAAAATCTGGAATCTACACAAAATGTGCAGAAGAGTAGTATGAGCACACCACAATGATGCCCAGTAAGTATCAAGACTAACCTCGGTGAAGTAGTGACGAGGTAGTCAAGACACTCACTGGTCTAAAAGATGAACAATTATAAATATAGGACAACGGATTATGGCATTTACATAAGGGCTACACAATAGGACTAACAATACAGTAAATTCAATAAGGAAATGAATAACAAGTAGGGGCAGAAAAATCATAAAAATAGCACGAAAGAGTATGTGAAACACCAATAAATCCGGAATGTAAATATGCAACAAGAACAAGTAAGGACTCAATGATTTGACTACTTTTTCATCAAGTTCTTAGTCATCTCCACGAGGTACCGAACCTCGGACAAAATCACCACTCACGGGTCCCAGTATCTGAACCCTAACATCGCATCTTGTGCCCTAATTTCAATAAAATAACTGCACGGACGACTCACGTGCCATTGGGGTCATTCCCGCATATATGGTAAGTACAACCAGAGTATCTATACTCGACAAAAACAAGGAAAATCCTTAATCCGATAATAGTGCTTAACTGTGTGTATGCTTGTGCAGGTGTCCTAACATGATTCAATAGCCAATAAGCATAAGGAAAGAAAATGGGCAACACGTACATTTTTTTCTCTCAATTTCCACACGAATAAACTCACACAGTAAGTGTACCATTACACAATGTCAACAAAAAAAGATGCCCCCAGGCCAACACAAGTATCACAAACAATCCCTGACGTAACCCACCTTGTCTCGCCACGTGTGCAATGGTAAAATGAGTGCCCTCCTTGTCTCGCCACATGCACACAACAATGTTCCCACCTTGTCTCGCCACATGCGCAACCCACATATATTTATCCCGCCTTGTCACGCCGCATGTGCATTATCAATAGAAAACATGGCACGGTAGAAACCTCGTGCAAATCCCCATATCAACAATCACACGGCAGAAACCTCGTGCATCACAATAACCATAACTGCACGATAGAAACCTCGTGCTGCATCACAACAAGTATAACAACAACAATAACAATAATACAAGATACGGTAAATACATCAACTCAAGAATCTTCGATCACAATAAAGGCAAGGCTAGTTCACAAGGAATAATCACCACAAATAATACTAGGCGTAATAAGAACAGCTCAATAAGGAAGAAAATGGCATGTAACAGTCATACCCAATTGCACGATTCGACAACAAGAAATTAACACGAATCCGAAAAATTCAAATAAGGGCAAGTCAACTAAGATATGATGTATCTAAACTACCTTTTAAGGTTGAGCAAATTTCGAGTATATTCAACAATTTCACTTAAGGGTAAGCAGCAGGAAGGTAACCATAACTTTAATTAAGACTAAGAAATTATAGGGTGGTGATGAAAATTACAAATAGAGATAAGCAATTATGAAGATATAACATGATAATAAAAAGGGATGAAATCTTCAGTTTAGTCAATTTGGAGTCAAATATGCAATAAAAGTGAATCAAAAAGCAAGAAATTCTAAATTAGGCAAGTAAAGATGAAACTAGAAATTAGGAACTCAATCATGTCAAGAACAAATTCATACTCAGTGGATATAAGGACCTAAGGTTCCTAAAGGGCTAACTTTCCATAAATAAATCCGAGAATACACTTGTCACCTCGCGTACATGGACTACAATCAAAATAGTAGACTCGAATCCTAAAGGGTAATCCCCCCACATAAGGTTAGGAAAAATACTTACCTCAAAGACGACAACCCGGTACTCTAAAATGGACTTCTCGGGCGAAAAGGCCTCTGGATGGCTCAAATCAAACTAGAACAACTTCAAAGCACACATAAAACTTATAAGAAACTATTTCGGATAATAAAATTTCAATCTTTATAAAAATCTAAAAATCGACCCCCAGGCCCGCACCTTGGAACCCGACAAATTTTACAAAATTCGAACACCCATTCTAATATAAGTTTAACTATACAAAAATTACCAAATTCTGATACTATTTCTCCCCTCGAATCATGATTTTTTTATTTTAGAAATTTTTCTTCAAAACCCAACATTTTCCTTATTCAAAACACAAATTCAATGACAAAAACAAGGATAAAATCATGGAATACATTTAATTCTAGATGAAGAACACTTACCCAATCGAATTGCTTGAAAACCCCACCAAGAATCGCTCAACCGAGCTCTACAAGCCAAAATATGATAGAAATGGCCTAACCCTCGATTTGAAGATTTATATTCTGCCCATGTGTTTAATGAATCGCGATCTCGAAGAAGAAAAAGGTAGGCTGCCAAGGTTGTACTTTGCGAACGTGAAGACACGCTCGCGAACGTGAAAGAGAAGAGGCGGAAGCCTATGCGAACGCGAACAAGGTGATGCGAATGCAGATAATAGTGGACTAAGCTTACACGATCGCATATTCAATGACGCGAACGCGAAGAACAAGTTGGGGTTCCCAGCAAGGCTAACACTACGCGATCGCGGACATTTAGAAGCGAACACGTTGCAGAAGAAATTATATGTTCGCGATCGCGAACCTAACTATGCGTACGTGATGAAGGAAATTATGGCAGGTCGACGTTACACTACACGATCGCGGAGGGAACTTCAGACACCAGAAACAACATTTCAAAATTAGGGAAAAATGACTCGTAGCCCATCTGAAACACACCCGAGATCCCTGAGACCCCGTTTAAACACACAAACAAGTTTCATAACCTAACACGGACTCTCTCGGGGTCTCAAATCATATCAATCAACTCCAAAAATGCAAATCGCACCATGAATCGAACTATAAACTTCCAAATCTTCCAACTTCGAAAACTCGTGACAAAACCAATCAAACAAACCCGGAATGATGCCAAATTTTGCAGACAAGTCCCAAAATACTTAAGGGAGTTGCGCCAACTCTTGGAGTCGCATTCGGACCCTGATATCACAAAAGTCAAATGTCGGTCAAACTTCTCCATTTCCCAAAGTTCAAAATTTTCAACTTTCGCCGAATTGCCTCAAATTATCTTACGGACCTCCAAATCCGAATCCGGACGCATGCCTAAGTCCAAAATTACCATACGGAGCTGTTGACATTATCCAAAACTTATTCCGGAGCCGTTTATACAGAAGTCAAATTCTGGTCAAATTTCACCGCTTAAGCTTCCAAAACTAAAATCCTTCTTCCAATTCGACTCCGAATAATCTGGTAACTGAATCCAACCATGCACGCAGGTTGATATACACAATGTGAAGCTGCTCAAATCCTTATGCCACCGAACGGAGCTTAAATTCTCAAAACAACCGATCGGATCGTTACACTATTATCATTTATTGATACATCATATCATCATGTCGGACCGAGTCGTGTCATTGTGAGCCCGAGAGACTGGAGATTTTGAGTGATATTTATGGGATCGGGCTGCATGCCGTAGCATATTTTTATTTATTTATGTATTATAACGTTTGGGATTAAGGAGCCTCTCCTGAGTCTGCACCCCCCTCTCCACAGTGAGCTCAATTTCTTTATATTTGGGATGAAGTTCTCTAGGATAGAGTTCCCTAGGCATGTAGTTGCCTTATTTATTTATTTATTTGGGATGGAGTTCCCTAGGCATGGAGTTGTCTTATTTTATTTATATTTGGGATGGAGTTCCCTGGGCTGGATTGACCTTATACAGTACTGAGTGACTGATTGTCAGTTGATATATATATATATATATATATATATATATATATATATATATATATATATATATATATATATATATATATNTTTCTTTAAAAGAGGAGTGAAGGTGAGATTATAAGAAAGAAGAATTGATATTGGAGGTGGCGGTACTCATGGTGGAGGAGCCATGGCTGGTGGCGTTATTCTTTTAAGAAGGATGAGTGGGTGGATTTGAAGAAGGGTGGAGGGGTTTTTCTTTAATTTTAATTTTTTGCTTTTCTTTTTGTATTTTTTATTTATGAAATTAAAATTTTGTTAAATAATTTTATTTTGGCATAAAATCTGATGTGGATGCTGATTTGTCATCCACACCAAGCAAGTGAGCATCACACGAATCCAAAGGGGTTTAAAAGTTTTATTTTGATTAAGTTGAGGTGTCTGGATGAAACTTTGTGGGGTGTAGGGACCGGAATGACAATTCGGAACAAGTACAAGTGTCTCATATGTCATTCTGCCTTAAAAGAATGAACCTAGACATCAATTTGAATGTTTCTTTTTTGAGTTATCAAAATTATTTTGCTAACAATATCTAATATATTTTTAATATAATTTTCGGCCGGATGATTTTCATGACCCAAAATCTCACCTATTGTGATGGAGCCTATCTCAATACTAGGCAAGTCGATAACCTCAATAAATCACTATAAACTTTTAAGTTTGAAAACATAATATTTTGATTTAGTAGAAAATCCCACAAATATTGATACAAATACACTCCCAAAATCCGGTGTCACTGAGTACATGAGCATCTAAATGATAATTGTCTCACTGATACAAACACTATCTTGAAATGTAGAACAATGCAAATAACTGAAAGGAAAGAGAGTCAAGGTTTGCGGTCTCCAAGAAGTTACCTCGATAGTCTCCAACAGATAGAACTCTGAAATCTAGCAGGTGTTGTATACGGAAGTACCTGGATCTGCATACGAAGTGCAGAGTGTAGTATGAGTACAACCAACCTCATGTACTCAATAAGTAACAAGACTAACCTTTGGGGTAAAAGTAGTGACGAGCTCAACAGGTTTAATTCAATATAAAAATAATAGTAAAAAAATGTAGTCATGTTCTCAAGTTCAACAAATAAGCCCAATACAAGTAAAATAGATAAAATCTGCATGATATGAGGAATATGACATCTCTATATCTACATGACAAAATATATGTTGCATGTGATGTACCACAATAGATACCTTGTGTACTCACTCTTAGAATACTCAACCACTCAGTATTATATATGGCCAATTCAGCTATATATATATATATATATAGCTGAATTGGCCATATATAATACTGAGTGGTTGAGTATTCTAAGAGTGAGTACACAAGGTATCTATTGTGGTACATCACATGCAACATATATTTTGTCATGTAGATATAGAGATGTCATATTCCTCATATCATGCAGATTTTATCTATTTTACTTGTATTGGGCTTATTTGTTGAACTTGAGAACATGACTACATTTTTTTACTATTATTTTTATATTGAATTAAACCTGTTGAGCTCGTCACTACTTTTACCCCAAAGGTTAGTCTTGTTACTTATTGAGTACATGAGGTTGGTTGTACTCATACTACACTCTGCACTTCGTATGCAGATCCAGGTACTTCCGTATACAACACCTGCTAGATTTCAGAGTTCTATCTGTTGGAGACTATCGAGGTAACTTCTTGGAGACCGCAAACCTTGACTCTCTTTCCTTTCAGTTATTTGCATTGTTCTACATTTCAAGATAGTGTTTGTATCAGTGAGACAATTATCATTTAGATGCTCATGTACTCAGTGACACCGGATTTTGGGAGTGTATTTGTATCAATATTTGTGGGATTTTCTACTAAATCAAAATATTATGTTTTCAAACTTAAAAGTTTATAGTGATTTATTGAGGTTATCGACTTGCCTAGTATTGAGATAGGCTCCATCACAATAGGTGAGATTTTGGGTCATGAAAATCATCCGGCCGAAAATTATATTAAAAATATATTAGATATTGTTAGCAAAATAATTTTGATAACTCAAAAAAGAAACATTCAAATTGATGTCTAGGTTCATTCTTTTAAGGCAGAATGACATATGAGACACTTGTACTTGTTCCGAATTGTCATTCCGGTCCCTACACCCCACAAAGTTTCATCCAGACACCTCAACTTAATCAAAATAAAACTTTTAAACCCCTTTGGATTCGTGTGATGCTCACTTGCTTGGTGTGGATGACAAATCAGCATCCACATCAGATTTTATGCCAAAATAAAATTATTTAACAAAATTTTAATTTCATAAATAAAAAATACAAAAAGAAAAGCAAAAAATTAAAATTAAAGAAAAACCCCTCCACCCTTCTTCAAATCCACCCACTCATCCTTCTTAAAAGAATAACGCCACCAGCCATGGCTCCTCCACCATGAGTACCGCCACCTCCAATATCAATTCTTCTTTCTTATAATCTCACCTTCACTCCTCTTTTAAAGAAAGTTATCTATCCATGAAAAATCCTCTTGAAAACTGCATGAGCAGAGAATTAATTCTTTTGAATTTTGACTTATTCCTCAATCCCAATTTGGAAGGGCTGTGAAAAAATTTAAAAGCTTAGACCCCTAAAAAAAAGGATGAATCATAGAGAAGGATAAGGAGAAAATATAATAGAATAAGAAATACACACCAAGGAGAAAATCTAATGGAATAAGGGATGAAGAAAAAGGGGAAGGGAGGGGATCTGAAGAAGAAAGAGAAGAAGAATAAGGGGCGGGGGAGAGGGGGGAGAATGAAGGGGAGGGGATTTGACGAAGAAGAAGAAAAAGAAGAGAAGAGAAGGGG
>ML401783.1:0-69358 GCA_005239525.1 Nicotiana knightiana
ATACACACACACACACACACACATCACCTGTATTCCTCCTATTGCGGCATTCAATCTGATCCCATCTGTCCACTCTTATTACTCCTTGTTGCGGCGTGCAACCCGATCTCACCGGACAATCACATTAAACCATTTATAATAAAAGTTTCACAATTTAGATCAAAATCCTTCATAATATTTAGATCTCAACCAATGTAAACAGAAAGCTATACAATTAAGAAACTTCACCAACTTGTACTACACAACGAGACCAACCGAAATATGCTATGAAACACCGACACGACAGTTTAAACCAATAATATAACACAATGAAAACACGGGAAAACACATAATAGTTCAAATAAGAAACAACATCTAACATGAAGCAATTAGACATAGAATAGTCAATAAACAGGGAGCAATTAAGGCAAGAAGGTAATAATTTGGGGATGGGGAAAAGGAACAGGCTAAACAGTTAATTTGGTGGCGTATAGGTACTCGTCACCTCACCTATACGCCAAACACATGAATTTTCATACAACACATAAGTCGGGGGTCCTAATCCCTCAAGTCGAAGTTAAACCAAACACTTACCTCGATCTGACGGCCAACTCAATGCTCAACTAATGCTTTTCCTCTATTTTCCACTTCCGAACCACTCGTATCTAGACAATATCAATTTGATAACATCAATTATCACTAAAGGAATCAAATTAAATGAATAATTCTACTGATTTCCCGTATTTTCCAAAAAGATAAAAAACTAACCCCGGGCTCGCTTGGTCAAAATACGCAATTCGGACCAAAATCCAATTACTCATTCACCCCCGAGCCCGAATATGTAATTAGTTCCGTAATTCGACCCCAAATTGAGATCTAAATTTTCAAATTAATAAAATCCCCAATTCTCCTAAAATTCCTAATTTCTACCCTTAAAGAACAAGATTTAGGCCTATAAATCTAATGGGTGTTGATGGAAATTGAAATAAATGAGTTTAAGAACACAAACCTATGATGTGTTGTTGAATTCCCACTTCAAAAATCACCCAAATCCGAGTTGTATGGAAGAAATATGAAATTTTGGTCGAATCTCTATTTTTCTGTTGTATTTTAAAACACTGGACATGCCTTCATCGCATTCGTAAGAAGCCTGTCGCGATCGTGAAGCAGCGGTTCGAACAACCTACGCGTTCGGGAGTCATTCCACGCGTTCGCGTAAGGCGCTTCCCCCCTGTCCTTTGCATTAGCAACCCTGTGTCCACGTTCGCGTAGAGGAACCAGACTCCCCTCCCCAAGGTCCCTTGACCATCGCGTTCGCGAAGGGTACCACCCCTAGAGCTTCGCATTAGCGACCAGTCTTCCGCATTCGCGAACAATAAAATTCCCTCAGCATGATTTACACTTCTCGATCGCGAGAGAGGCTTCACGATCGCGAAGCACAAGATTCCTGTGCACCAGTAACAACAAAAACAACATATATTCTAAGTCCAGAACACCCCGAATCCTATCCAAAACTCACTCGAGCCCTCGGGGCTCCAAACCAATCATGCTCACAAGTCTAAAAACATCATACGGACTTGCTCGAGTGGTCAAATCGCTAAAATAACACCTAAAACTACGGATTTAGCATGAAAATCAATGCAATTCACAAGAACACTTAAAGCTTCTATTTTCTCAACTAAGGATCCGATTCACATCATTTAAACTCCGATTCTCAAAAAATTTTACAGACATGGTTTAAATATTATAATGAATCTTTACAGGGCTCCGGAATCAAAATACAGGGCCCGATACTATCAAGATTAAGCATCCAACACATACTTTAAAACCACAGATTTTTTTTTTCTGAAATTCAATTTTAGTTAAAAATTCTTTTCTCAGGCTATGGACCTCGGAATTCGATTCTGGGCATGTGCCTAGATCTCATATTTTATTACGGGTCAGGGTCCATTTACTTAAAACATTGATCAAAGTCAACTAAAAATCATTTTAAATTTCAAAAATCATTATTTCTTCTATATTTCACATAAATGCTTTTTGGAATTACAACCGGACCGCGCGCGCAAATCTTGGAGGAAATTTCTAAGATTTTTTAAGGCTAATGAGCGTGGAATAAACTCCTAAAAAATGGAATGACCCTTTGGGTCATCATAATCTCCACCTCTAAAACAAACATGCATCCTCGAATGGACATAGAAAAGTACCTGAACTGGCGAACAAGTGTGGATATCTACTACGCATGTCTGGCTCGGACTCCTTAGTAGCTTCCTCAATAGGCCGACCTCTCCACTACACTCGAACTGAAGGATAACTCTTCGACCTCAGCTATCGAACCTGCCGGTCTAGAATGGCTACCGGCTCCTCCTCATAAATCAAATCCTTGTCCAACTGGACAGAGCTGAAATCTAATACGTGGGACGGGTCACCATGATACTTCCGGAGCATGGACGTATGAAATTTTGGATGAACTGAGGATAACCCTGGAGGAAAGACAAGTCTATAAGCCACCTCCCCCACTCTTTCGATAATCTCAAACGACCTGATATACCTAGGGCTCAACTTTCCCTTCTTCCAAAATCTCATGACACCCATCATGGGTGATACCCGAAGCAATACTCTCTCCCAGACCATGAATGCCACATCACAAACTCTACAATCGGCATAACATTTTTTTTCTGCAGTGAGATGAACGAAGGCGATTCTAAATAATCTTGACCTTGTCCAAGGCCTCCTGTACTAAATATGTACCCAACAATCGAGCCTCCTCCGACTCCAACCACCCGACTGGCGATCTACATCGTCTACCATATAATGCCTTATAGGGAGCCATCTGAATGCTCGACTGATAGCTATTATTGTAGACAAACTCTTCTAACGGCAAGAACTGGCCCCAAGAACCTCCAAAGTCAATAACACATGCGTGAAGCATATCCTCCAAAATCTGAATGGTACGTGCAGACTGTCCGTCCATCTGAGGATGAAATGTTGTCCTCAACTCGACCCGGGTACCCAACTCACGCTTTGCTACCCTCAAAATATGCGAGGTAAATTGCATACCTTGATCAGAAATGATAGAAACGGGCACACCGCGAAGACGGACGATCTCCCGAATATAAATCTCTGCTAACCACTCCGAGCAATAAAGAACTGCCATAGGAATGAAGTGTGCTGACTTAGTCAGCCTATCCGCAATAACCCACACAATATCGAACTTCCTCTGAGTCTATGAGAGTCCAACAACAAAGTCCATAGTGATACCCTCCCACTTCCACTCAGGAATCTCCATCTGCTGAAGCAAACCACCAGGTCTCTGATGCTCATACTTCACCTGCTGACAATTCAGGCACCGAGCCACATAAGCAACTATATAATTTTTTAACCTCCTCCACCAATAATGTTGCCGTAGGTCCTGGTACATCTTGGCAGCGCCTAGGTGAATAGAATAATGAGAACTGTGAGCCTCCTTAAGGATAAACTCATAAAGCCCATCAACATAGGCACACATATACGACCTTGCATCCTCAAAATGCCATCATCTCCAACTGTAACCTGCTTGGCACCACCGTGCCGAACTGTGTCCATAATGTAACGACCCGGCCGATCGTTCTAAGAGTTTAGACCCGTTTCCCCTATTTCTATCTTGTTATGTGTTATTCAGCTCTCTCATGTTGTGTCAGGTTTGTTGGCCCGGGTTCGAAGCGGTTGTGGTGAGAAATGAGACACTTAGTCTCTTAAGTTGGGTGAATAGTTGGAAAAGTCAACCGGAAGTTGACTTATAGGTAAATGATCTCGGTATGTTGTTTTGATGGGTCAGATAGCTTTGTAAGGTGATTTAGGACTTAGAAGCATGTTCGGAATGTTCTTCAGAGGTCTGGAGTAGAATTAGGCTTGAATTGGCAAAACTGATTTTTTTTGTGATTTTCGGTCGGTAGTGGAAAATTAGCTATAGGGGTCAAAATGGTATTCCAAAAGTTGGAATAGGTCCGTATTGTCATTTGGTATGTGTGTGCAAAATATCAAGTCATTCGAAGGTGATTTGATAGGTTTCGACATTGTTTGTGGAATTTAGAAGTTTCTAAGTTCATAGGCTTGAATCCGAGGTAGATTTGTTGTTTTGGTGTTGTTTGAAGGCTCTACTAAGTTTGAATAAGGTTATGGGATGTGCTGGCACGTTTGGTTGAGTTGCCGAGGGTCTCGGGTGGTTATCAGACCAATTCTTTATTTTGAAATTGGCAGAATTTTGTTGATATTCTGCTCTGGTGTTCTTATATGCGATCGCACGGGTAAATTCGCGATCGCGTAGGCTTAGCCGGGAGCGGTGGTGAGTTTTTCTATGCAATCATGTAAGGTAGGACGCGATCGCGTGATAGAGTGGCCTTTGTGCTTCGCAAATGCGTGGTGAGGTTCGCGTTCGCGTAGAAGTTAGGGGGCGAGTGAAGGCTGAGGCAGTTCAGCTATACGAACACATGAAGGAGTATACGATCGCGTGGGGCTGTGTTGCATTGAATTGACATCGTGTGTGATAGTTGGTGATCGCGTGTGATAGTTGGCGATCGTGTAAGGTTAATTAGGGGCTGTGTCATTTGTGCTTCGCGATCGCGTGGGAATTGACGCGATCGCACTGAAGAAAAGACGTGGGCAGAATGTTTAAGTTCAAAAACGAGGATTTTAGCTCATAACACAAAACTTCATTAGAGAGCTCGGGAGAAGACGAATTTGGAGGGGATTTTCAGTTAAGTGATTGGGGTAAGCGTCCTTCACTCAAATTTGGTTTAATTCCATGATCATGTCTTGCATTTTATCATTTAATTTGGGAATTTGGGGTGAAAATTGGGAGAAATTTAATAAAAATTTGAGAAATCCTGTTGGGGATTTGAGGGGCTATTTGGGGTCCAATTTTGATGTTTTTGGTATGTTTAGACTCGTGAATGAATAAGAATTCCAGTTTTGTGATTTTTATAGAATTCTAAGACATGAACCCGAGGGCCGGGTTTGACCAAATTCGGGATTTGTGATGTAATTTGATAATTTTGATGTGGGCTTTGCTCATTAGGCATATATTAATGATATAATACTGATTTTTGGTTAGACTCGGGGCGGTTTGTGGTCGAGTCGAGCGGAAAGGCATTGCAGAGTGGAGTTTTTGTCTTGATTGAGGTAAGTAACGCTTCCAAACTTGGTTCTGATGGTTCGAAACCCTGAACTATGTGTTATGTGATTATAATTGGGTGACACACATGCCAAGTGATGTGCATGCAAGCGTGCACCATGAGACTTGTGACCTGGTTCATTCCATGGCACCGTTTAGTAGTTCTTTCTTGTTGATATTTGTGCTTCTATCATTGTGATTAAAGTAAACGTGTTGGAAATCATGCTAGATATTATGTTAAGGCTTTATGCCGAATTTGTCGAGACCCAAGTGGTCATTTATTGTTGTCATCTCATTTGTTTCATTGATATTATATACTCAGTCCTCTCATTGCATATCATATCATGTCTTAGTCCCGACAATTGTTGTTTTACAACTTATATCATTGATTCGGGCTAGTTCATGCATTATAAGCCCATATAAGCGAGATTGGAGAATGATGACTGAGTGAGGTCGAGAGTCTGATATTGAGCGATAGTTGTGGGATCAGGCTGCACGCCGCATCATGTTATATTAATTATGCCTGGATATGGCTTATGATAACGCTTGGGCTATAGGAGCCCCCTGGAATCTTTAACACACCCCTAGTGAGCGCAATGATATTTGAGGGATGGATCTTCCCTGGACATGGATCTTGTCTGAAGTGTTTATGTTCGAAGATGGATTTTCTCCATGAGGCAGGATTGGTATGTTTTTCCCCGGTATTGAGCGATTGATTTCAGTGATGTGTATACATATTCTGGGATGGATCTTACCTGTCTTGTCGAGCCATAAACAGTACCGAGGGGTTATGAGATGTATCATTATCTTGAGATCGATCTTCTTCATAAGGTTGGATCGGCCTTCCTCAGTACTGAGTGA
Source organism: Nicotiana knightiana (assembly GCA_005239525.1). NCBI lineage: Eukaryota > Viridiplantae > Streptophyta > Magnoliopsida > Solanales > Solanaceae > Nicotiana > Nicotiana knightiana. Next base: position 5,990 of record ML401783.1, read on the forward strand.
CTTCTGTCTGATGTGTGTATATATTCTGGGATGGATCTTCCTTGGGCCATGTGAGCCATATACAGTACTGAGTAGACGCGTATCTGAGAGTGGGAGCACATTGTGCATTTTATAAAGTTGACGCATTGGCATTTACTAGAAATTGTGTTATAAATATCCTGAACTGTCGAAGCTGCATTTATCATGTTAGTTGAATTGCCTTGATTATACTGCAAGCATGTCTACGTTGTTGCTTAAAGGATTATGTTGTGAACACGGAGGTTTGGTCCGTCACTACCTCTCAGCCCACAGTTTGGTCTTGTTACTTACTAAGTTGGTGTACTCACGTTACCCCCTGCACCTTGTGTGCAGATTCAAGAACATCGGGACTCGGTAGCGGTTGTTGATCTGCTGATAGAGTTTCGTTTGGAGTCTTCCATTTAGTAGCTGGCGATCACTGCCTCATTTTCTCCTTCTTTATCTTTCTGTCGTACTTTATTATTTTAGACAATGTTGTCCACTTTTGTATTTCGACATTTGTAGTAGTAATAGCTCATGAGTCGGTGACACCAGTGCAGGGATTTATTTTATTTGTATCTTAATGATTTTCAACTTTTAAATGTTTTATATATGAGAATTTTGATGCAAATATAGTGATATTTCTAAAAGAAAGTTTAAATTATATGAAGTGTGTGGCTTTGCCTGATTTCATGATAGGCTCCATCACGACTGGGCATTTTGGGATTGTGACAAGTTGATATCAGAGCTCTAGGTTATATAGGTCTCACCAGTCATGAGCAGGTTTAGTAGAGTCTTGCGGATCGGTACGGATACGTCTGTACTTATCTTCGAGAGGCTGCACAACCCTTAGGAAAAATCTCACATTCGCGAATCCTGTCGTGCGAATCTGTTGATTCTAGAAACTAAACTCTTGTTGTTTTATTCTCTCATAGATGGTGAGGACACGCACTACCAATTAGGGTGACCAGAAACCTGTTGGACTCGTGAGAGGCTGAGGCCGCAGTCGAGTTTGTGGTAGAGGGAGGGGTGCCACCCGTGCAGCAGTCAGGGCAGTAAGTATGGACCCTCCAGTTATTCTAGATCAGGTCCCAGTCACTGATGTACCAATGGGATCGGCCCAGGCACCGATCGTGCCTATTGTTATCCCTGGTCTCCAGAGACCTTGGCCCAAATTCAGACTGTGTGCACCAGTCTTGTACATGCGTTCGCTGCGTCTACTTCAGCAACCACCTCTCAGGCTGGGGGGAGACACTTAGACTCCTGCCGCCCGTACACCTGAGTAGGTTTTTCAGGGACTTCAAACACCGGGGACAGCTGTAGCCCAGCCGGTTGCACCTGTTCAGGATTTCGTGATTCCCGTCATGCCAGATGATGAGCAGTGCTGGTTGGAGAGGTTTGGTAGACTTCAGCCTCCGACTTTTAGTGGTGCTGAGGGCGAGGATGCCCAGGGTTTCTTAGACAAGTGTCAGAGGATTCTTCGTACAACAGTGATCTTGGAGACCAGTGGGGTCTCGTAGGCATGTTGGTGCAGCGCCTGTTGGTGCTACCTTTACTTGGTGGCAGGCTTATGAGAGGCGTAGGCCTGTTGGTGCAGCGCCCCTTACTTGGCAGTAGTTTTCCACTATCTTCCTAGAGAAGTATGTACCACAGTCCCGCAGAGAGGAGCTGTGCAGGCAATTTGAGCAGTTGCATCAGGGTGATATGACTGTGATGCAGTATGGGATGAGTTTTTTAGAGTTTGCGCGTCATGCGATTTGGCTGGTCCCTACAAACAGAGATAGGATCAAGAGGTTTGTGGATGGCCTCACATATCAGCTTTGCATTCTTATGACTAGAGAAAGTATCGGGTGCTGCTTTTGAGCAGGTTGCTGATATTGCTAGAGAGATTGAGTCAGTACGTCACCTGGAGCGGGATGAGAGAGAGGCCTCGAGGATCTGGTAGTTTTTGTGGTGTTCCTTCAGGAGGACAGTTTCAGCATGGCAGAGGTCATCCATTCAGGCAGGCTCAGCCAGGTCGCTCAGGTTATCGTGGTGGATCAGCTGGTCGTGATCCTCACAGTTTGCATCAGGGGCACCCATCATGCAGTGCTCTACCAGCTCAGAGTTCATCTTGTGCACCATCAGTTCAGGGTTCATCTATGCCTAGTTCTTCTAGTGGTTATCCTAGTGCTAGGGGTTCCCTTCACTCCCCAGTTCCATTTTCCGAGAGGGTTTGCTTCGAGTGTGGAGATACGAGTCATATCAAGAGGTTTTGTCCCCGTCTTACGGGAGGTACTTATCAGCAGAAGAGCCAGCCCGCGGCTTCAGTCCTAGTTACTGCACCACCCGCCCAGGCAGCTAGGGATGGGGCTCAAGTAGCTAGGGGTCGCCTTAGAGGGGGTGGTCGATCCGGTGGCGATCAGGCCCAATTCTAGGCATTTTCAGCTAGACCAGATGCTGTGGATTCAGATGCCGCGATCCCATGTATTGTTTTAGTCTGTCACGAGATGCTTCAGTTTTATTTGATTCTGGTTCTTCTTATTCATATGTTCATCATACTTTTGCCCATTCTCTGGGTATGCCCCGTGAGTCTTTAGTTATGTTTGTTCATGTGTTCTCCCTGGAGGCGATACTGTTGTTATGGACCGCATGTGTGCCAGTCATATGTGGTGTCTATTGGGGGTCTGGAGACCCGGGTGGATTTGTTATTGCTCAGTATGGTCGAGTTCGATATGGTTTAAAAGGGGAATTATGAATTCTTAGGTAGCACAGACGATCTCAGATGATCAGATAGATGATTTTACTTTTAGGTGTGGCTCGATGAAGGTGTAAGTTTTAGAAGATGCATTGTTTCTTGATTTATGGATACTTCATTAGTGTGGCGGCACTCTTCCTGTTGGTCAGCTGCGGTATTCAATTTGTCCTTGTAACACATACGGGTTATAGGGGTATTCCTTGTGGCGTGATCGTGTATTGGAGGAGTATTAGGCATTCAGGCGATGGAGTTGAGATCGGATATGTGATTTGTGTGCTTTGAAGGTTTGGGAACTGGAAACTCAGATGAGTAGACGATTTCATGATGGAGGGTTGTAGCGACGTACCTAAGGTTAGTTGGATGATAGTGTGTGTTGTTGAGATTTAGTCATTTTGAACCATCAGAGAGTCATTTTTCGATTAGGAATGACCGAATTGATTTGGGGTTCATTAGTAGGCCCAGTAGGGATAGGTGTTTTGCACTGATTTGGACTGATTGACTCCGTAGTGCTATTGTGAGGGGTGTCATTTAGTGGTTATTGGGCTTATCTGTGCTCTAGGATGATCTACAAGTTACCCGTCCCTACTTCAGGGAGCGGCGACTCGTTGGTTTTTAGGCACGCATGGTGCGGTTCTAATGTGGTCTTATAGCAGAGTTTGAGTAAGGTAAAGTATATGGGTATGGTAGTATTTGGACGTATTGGTTGTGTTCTTTCAGATTCGTGTGCCATGGTAGCATCCGATTTCCTGTGGTTATGGTAATGCACTTTGAGTACTTGATATCGGGTTTCACGTGGTTTTTCATTTTGACCAAGATGGAGCGAGGGATATGATAGGGACCAACATTTGGATGGGGTTCACATATTGCAGCGGAGTATGTTAATATGACCCTTGTGTGTTAGATTCGTGTGCTTTGGGTATGCAGTGTGTGGGGAGTTCTTATCTTGCGTTGGGGGGTGATAGTCGTTGATCTTGTGGGGTTGTTTTCTTGTTGATATCATTTATCATGTTTTAGTCCATTCAGAATGTTGCCTATTTGAGCATGGACTGCACGGATTGTGGCTTTAAGTTGTATTGATTTGTCATGTCGCTAGAGCAGTTGTGGTAGATGATATGAGGTCGTCGGACCTAAAATGGGTGCTATTAGATCTGGTTGCGGCATATGCAGAAGGATATTGATGCTAGTCGGCTTAGAAATTTTGCTATATCTCCCGTCGAAGAGGGGGAGTTCCATCACTTGATGATTCGATGAATGGTTATGGAGTTCTGTGTGTTTCTTCTTCATTGGCAGTATTGGAAGGTGTTAAAACGGGTCTCTGTGTGATAACAGGTTATTACCGGCATTTGGGTGGCTTGGGCATCTGCTGTGATTTGAACTTATCATTATGAGTGTTCGAGATAGGTGAGATATCATGTGGTTTCATCTTGAGTTATGACCATGGTTGGATACATCTTGTACAGGCTTATTCAGTGTGTGGATGCATGATTCTGATCTTGTAGATAAGTTCGGTCGTGGGAATTTGGATTCTAACGCTTAGGGGTTAGGTTGGATGAAGAGAAATTCAAATGTGTTGTGTTATCAAATCTATGCGGGGCAGGGTGACTTGGGGTCACCCCCGAGTATGTGCTGAGTAAGGTTACTTGGTGGTTTGATGGCTTTTGGAACAAACTTTTGGTACGTTCGAAGACGAACGTTTGTTTAAGAGGGGGAGAATGTAACGACCCGACCGGTCGTTCCGAGAGTTTAGCACTGTTTTCCCTATTTCTGTCTTGTTATGTGTTTTTCATCTCTATCATGATGTGTTAGGTTGGTTGGCCCGGGTTCGGAGCGGTTGTTGTGAGAAATGAGACAGTTAGTCTCTTAAGTTGGGTGAATAGTTGGAAAAGTCAATCGAAAATTGACTTATAGGTAAATGATCTCGGAATATGGTTTTGATGGGTCGGATAGCTTCTTTAGGTGATTTGGAACTTAGGAGTGTGTTCAGAATGTTGTTCGGAGGTCCGGAGTAGAATTAGGCTTGAATTGGCGAAACTGAATTTTTGGAAATTTCCGGAAGGTAGTGGAAAATTAGCTATCGTTGTCGTAATGCAATTACGGAAGTTGGAATAGGTCAGTATGTAATTTGGGATGTGTGTGCAAAATTTCAGGTCATTAGGAGGTGATGTGATAGGTTTCAACGTTGTTTGTGGAATTTAGAAGTTTCTAGGTTCTTAGGCTTGAATCCGAGGTAGATTTGGTGTTGTTTTGAGTAGTTCGAAGGATCGACTAAGTTTGAATGAGGTTATGGGATGTTTTGTCATGTTTGGTAGAGGTCCCGAGGGCCTCGGTGTGTTTCGGGTAGTTAACGGACCAATTCTTGGTTTTGAAAGTTGGCAAATTTTTGCTGTTGTTCTGCTCTGGTGTTCTTATATGCCATTGCGTGGGTAAGTTCGCGATCACGTAGGCTTAGCTGGGAGTGGCAATGATTTGTTCTATGCGATCACGTAGGTTAGGTCGCGATCACGTGAGATAGTGTCCTTTGTGCTTCGCGAACGCATGGTGTGGTTCGCGTTTGCGTAGAAGTTAAGGGGCGAGTGAAGGCTGAGGTAGTTGAGCTATGCGAACGCGTGAAGGAGTATGCGATCGCATGGGGCTGTGTTGCGTTGAATCGCGATCGCTTGTGATAGTTGGCAATCGGGTAAGATTAATTAGGGCCTGTGTCATTTTTCCTTCGCGATCCCGTGGGAATTGACACGATCGCACGGAAGAAAAGACCTAGGCAGAATGTTTAAGTTAAAAAACAAGGGTTTTAGCTCATAACACCAAAATTAATTAGAGAGCTCGGGAGAAGGCGGATTTGGAGGGGATTTTCAGTAGAGTGATTGGGGTAAGCGTTCTTCACTCAAATTTGGTTTAATTCCATGATTATATCTTGAATTTTATCATTTAATTTGGGAATTTGGACTGAAAATTGGGAAAAATTGGAAGAAAAATGTGAGAAATTCTATTGGGAATTTGGAGGGCTATTTGGGGTCCGATTTTGATGTTTTGGTATGTGTAGACTCGTGAGTGAATAAGGATTCTATTTTTGTGATTTTTATCTAATTCCGAGATGTAGGCCTGGGGGCCGGGTTTGACAGAATTCGAGATTTGTGATGTAATTTGATAATTTTGATGTGGGCTTCGCTCATTTGGCATATATTAATGATATAATACTGATTTTTGGTTAGATTCGGGGCGACTTGCGGCCGAGTCGAGCGGAAAGGGCATTGCGGAGTAGAGTTTTGGCTTGATTGAGGTAAGTAACGCTTCCAAACTTAGTTCTGAGGGTTCGAAACCTCGAACTACGTGTTATGTGATTAGAATTGGGTGATGCACATGCCAAGTAATGAGCGTGCGGGCGTGCACCGTGAGACTTGTGACCTGGTTCATTCCATGGCAGCATTTAGTATTTCTTTCTTGTTGATATTTGTGCTTCTATCAATGTGATTAAAGTAAACGTGTTGGAAATCATGCTAGATATTATGTTTATGTTTTACGCCGAATTTGCTTAGACCTGAGTGGTCATTTATTGTTGTCATCTCATATGTTTCATTGATATTATATACGCAATCCTCTCATTGCATATCGTATCATGTATCAGTCTCGATAATTGTTGTTTTACCCGTTATATCATTGATTCGGTCTAGTTCATGCATTGTGAGCCCATGTGAGCGAGACTAGAGAGTGATGACTGAGTGAGGCCAAGAGCCTGATATTGATGACAGTTGTGGGATCGGGTTGCACGCCGCAACATGTTATATTGATTATGCCTGCATCTGGCTTATGATAGCGCTTGGGCTGTAGGAGGCCCTCCGGAGTCTGTAACACACTCCGAGTGAGCGCAGTGATATTTTAGGGATGGATCTTCCCTGGACATAGATCTCGTCCGAAGTGTTTATGTTCGGAGATGGATTTCCTCCATGAGGCTGGATTGGCCTGTATTTCCTCGGTACTGAGCGATTGATGTCAGTGATGTGTATACGTATTCTGGGATGGATCTTCCTTGGGCTATCGAGCCATATACAGTACCGAGGGGTTATGAGATGTATCATTATCTAGAGATGGATCTTCTCCATAGGGCTGTATCGGCCTTTCTCAGTACTGAGTGACTTTTGTCTGATGTGTGTATATATTCTGGGATGGATCTTCCCTGGGCCATTCGAGCCATATATAATACTGAGTGGATGCCTATCTGAAAGTGGGAGCACATTGTGCATTTTATACCGTTGACGCATTGGCATGTACTAGAAATTGAATTATAATATCCTGAACTGTCGAAGTTGCATTTATCTTATTACTTGAATTGCCTTGATTATACTGCAAGCATGTCTACATTGTTTCTTAAGGCATTCAATTGTGAATGCGGAGGTTTCTTCCGTTACTACCTTTCAGCCCACCAGTTTGGGTTTGTTACTTACTGAGTTGGTGTACTCACGTTACCCCTTGCACCTTGTGTGCAGATTCAGGTACATCGGGACCCGGTAGCGGTTGCTGATCTGCTGATAGAGTTTCATTTGAAGTCTTCGAGTTAGCAGCTGGCGATCGTTGCCTCGTTTTCTCCTTCTTTATCTTCCTGTTGTACTTTATTATTTTAGACAGTGTTGTCCACTTTTGTATTTTGACACTTGTAGTAATAGGTCATGACTCGGTGACACCAGTGCTGGGATTTATTTTATTTGTGTCTTAAAGATTTTTAACTTTTAAATGTATTATAAATGAGAATTTTGCTGAAAAAAATAGTGATCTTTCTGAAAGAAACTTTAAATTAAATGAAGTGCGTGGCTTGCCTGATTTCACGATAGGCTCCATCACGTCTGGGCATTTTGGGGTCGTTACACCTAAGGACCATCAAGTGAGGGTCATCATACTGTCGATCTCTGATACGCTCAAATAATGAAAACTGAGCAATTGTACAAGACAAAACACGGTGGGGCTCTAAAATATCCAACATCACAAATTGATTGGCCAAAGTATGAATATCTAAAGCTAGTGCTCTCTTACCGACCAAAATGAAAGCAAGGCTGCCCATACTCACTGGCTTCCGAACCAATGCATCGGCCACCACATTGGCCTTTCCCGGATGATACAATATCGTGATATCAGTATTTCAATAGCTCTAACCATCTCATATGCCTCAAATTGAGATCTGCTTGTACAAATACTGAAGGCTACGATGATCCGTGAAAACCTCACACGACACGCCATAAAGGTAGTGCCTCCAAATCTTCAACGCGTGAACAATGGCTGCCAACTCCAAGTCATGAACAAGGTAATTCTTCTCATGAATCTTCAACTGACGAGATGCATATGCTATGACCCTGCCCTCCTACATCAACACTGCCTCGAGCCCCACACGGGAGGCATCACAATATCTGTGTAAGATCCTGAATATGATGGTAACACCAACACCGATGTTGTAGTCAAAGCTGTCTTGAGCTTCTGAAAGCTCGCCTCACACTCGTCTAACCATCTAAATGCGGCACCCTTTTGAGTCAACTTAGTCATCGGGGCTACTATAGATGAAAATACCTCCACAAATCGACGGTAATAACCTGCCAAACCCAAGGAGCTCCTAATCTCCATGGCTCAAGTGGGTCTAGGCTAGTTCTTGACTGCTTTAATCTTCTTAGGATCAACCTGAATATCCTCTGCTGAGATGACGTGACCCAAGAAAGCAATTGAATCCAACCAAAACTCGCACTTCAAAAATTTAGCATACAACTAATTGTCCCTCAAAGTCTGGAGCACTATCCGAAGGTGATGCTCATGCTCCTCCCGACTGCGAGAGTATATCAAAATGTCATCAATAAATACAATCACAAATGAATCCAGATAAAGCTTGACCACGCGATTCATCAAGTCCATAAATGTTGTTGGGGCACTAGTCAACCCAAAGGACATCACCAAAAACTCATAGTGCCCATACCGAGTCCGAAAAGTTGTCTTAGGGACATCGGACGCCCTAATCCTCAACTGATGGTATCCAGATCTCACGTGAATCTTTGAAAATGCTTTGGCTCCCTGAAGCTGATCAAACAAATCATCAATCCTCGGCAACGAATACAATTTCTTGATAGTGACTTTGTTCAATTTACTATAATCTATACACATCCTCATTGACCTATCCTTCTTCTTCACAAATAACCCGTGCACCCTAGGGAGAGACACTAGGTCTAATGAAACCCTTATCAAGCAAATGATGTCACTGTTCCTTCAATTCCTTAAACTCTGGTGGGGCCATCTGATATGGAGGAATAGAAATGGGTTGGGTTCCCGAAGCCACATCAATGCAAAAGTCAATATCCCTGTCGGGTGGCATCCCCGACAGGTCTGCAGGAAATACCTCAGGAAACTCACGAACAACGGGCACAGAATCCATTGAAGGAACCTCGGCACTAGAATCACGAACATAAGCCAAATCAGCCAAACACCCCTTCTCGACCATAAGTTGAGCCTTCATATAAGAAATAACCCTGCTGGAAGAATGGCAATGAGTCACCCTCCACTCTAATCGAGGCAACCCTAGTAAGGCTAAGGTCACTATCTTGTCATGAAAATCCAAGATAGCGTGATAAGGAGACAACCAATCCATGCCCAATATAACATCAAAATTGACCATATCAAGAAGCAAAATATCTACACTGGTCTCAAGTTCCCCAATAATGACCACGCACGAGCGATAAACTCGATCTACCATAATAGCATCCCCCGCGGGCGTGGACACATATATAGGGGCACTCAGGGAATCAAGGGGCACAACAAATATGAAACAAAATAAGATGACATGTAAGAGTAAGTAGACAAAAGATCAAATAGGACTGAAGCATCCCTACTGCAAACTGAAACAGTACTTGTGATAACAACATCAGAGGACTCAGCCTAAGGTCTAGTTGGGAATGCATAACACTGGGGATGGACCCCACCACCCTGATCCATATCTCTAAGACCACCTCTAACTAGCGGACCTCCACCTCTAGCGGCCTGGCCTCCACCACTAACAATCTGGCCCTTACCTTTGGCCACCTCACCCCTACCTTCTGCTGGAGGATCAGGTGGTGCAGCAACTAGTGCCGAAACCATGTCACGAGAACCCTGATGTTGTGGCTAAATACCCGATAATCTCGGACAAGTCCTCCAAATATGCCCAGCCCATAATCATCACACTTAAAACACCCATCCTGATACTGAGGCTGTGAGAACTGAGACTGACCCTGATTACCACGATAATAACTCTGAAGAGGAGGTGCTCTGATAGAAGCTGGTGGTGCACTGTAGGCTGGCTGAGTAGAAGGAGGCACATAAGAACCACGACTCCCAGACACACCATGAGATACCTGAAGTGCTGAATGAAATGGCCCAGGAGGATGGCATCTACCAAAAACACACCTGCCTCTAGATGAGGCACCGTTGAACATACCAGAATGATGAGGTCTCTTATCTGACCCTTGACCTCCTTGTCCAAGAACCATCTTAACTCGCCTGGCCACATTGGCCGCATCCTGGAAACAAATATCGCTCCCTGTCTCCTTAGCCATCTATAATCGAATCGGCTGAGCAAGACCCTTAATAAACCTCCCCTCTCTCTCTCTCTGTGTGTGTGTGGAAAGAAAAAGAATAGCATGCTAAGCCAAATTCACAAAGTGAGTCTCATACTGGGTGACAGTCATACTACCTTGCTGAAGACGCTCGAATTGACGGCGGCACTCCTCTCTTGTAGTAATAGGTAGAAACTTCTCCAAGAATAGATGTGAGAACTGATCCCAAGTGAGAGTAGGAGACCCAGCTGGTCTAGTCAATAAATAATCCCTCTACCATTTCTTGGCAGAACCAATCATCTGAAAAGCAGCGAAGTCGACCCCATTGGTTTCCAAAATGCCTTTGTTCTGAAGAACATCATGACAGCTATCAAGGTATTCCAGGGGTTCCTCTAAAGTGGCACCACTGAAATGAACCGGGAACAACTTGATAAACCTATCCAACCTCCACAAAGAATTAGAGGACATAGCTGCCCCATCAATGGGCGGTGTTGCAGCAACTGGCTAAACTACCCCAACTGGATGAGCAGTTGGGGTCTGAAACTGGGGAACCATCTACTCCGGAGTGTGAGTGGTAGGAGTCTAAGCTCCACCTCCAGCCTAAGATACGACTGGTGCCACGGGGAATACGCCAGTCTGAGCTACACTCTCCATAAGGCATACTAGTCGGACCAAATCATCCTGAAGTACTGGGGTAGCAATAAACCCCTCTAGGATCTGAGTTGGTCCTGCCGGAACGGTCTGAGCTGGATCCTCCTCATCAAACTCAACCTGAGGCTTCACAACTGGGGCTGCTGCTCGGGCTTTGGGCTGAACTCTGTCCCTGCCTCGGCCTTTGCCCCTCGTAGGAGCTGCTGCTACTGGAGGATCCGGCTGCTGATCAGCAGAGGAAGCGGTACGCGTTATCGCCATATGCGAGAGAATAAGAATAGAAGAGTTTGATAAGTATTGGGATAACAAGAATCGCACGACAGAGTTGAATAAAAATGAACTTGTTCCTAACTCATAGCCTCTGGGAGATAAGCATAGACTTCTCTGTACCGATCCCCCAGACTCTACTAAGCTTGTCCGTGAATTGTGAGACCTAAGCAACCTAGTATTCTGATACCAACTTGTCACGACCCAAATTCCCAACCATAGGGACCGTGATGGCGCCTAATATCATACTCGCTAGGCAAGCCAATGTTAGAATTTAGCTACCATTTTCTTTTTGAAATTAATTGAAAATAAGTAAACAATTTAAAACATGTGATCACAAATTGCGGAATAAAATAAATACTGCTTAATCACGAACTATTCTACCACCCAGAACTGGTGTCACAATTCACGAACATTCTATGAATACTACAAACATTGGTATGAAAGATAAGTATATCTGTCTAGAAAGATAATGAAACAGAATGAAGAACACAGAAGAGGACGCTAGGGCATGCGGACGCTTGCAGGTCTACCTTCGGTCTCCTGGTGAATGCTAGAAACCGACCTCTCGATTAGTCACAGTCTGCTCCAAAATCTGCACAGAAAGTGCAGAGTGTAGTATCAGTACAACCAACCCCATGTACTAGTAAGTGCCGAGCCTAACCTCGACGAGGTAGTGGCGAGGCTACGGCGGGGCTACGGCGGGGATTTTATAATATAACCTGTTTGCAGTGTATAATAAAACAAAAAGGAAATCGGGTTTTGATCCTATGATTTTTTGAAAAAATACGAAATTTGGATTCCCACTTCAAAAATTGAAAAAAATGAGTTTAAGAACACGAACCTATGAGTTTTTGTTGAATTCCCACTTCAAAAATCACCCAAAGCCAAATTATATGGAAGAAATATGAAATTTTGTCGAATCCCTATTTTTGGTTCTGTTTTAAAACACCGGACATGCCTTCATCGCGTTCGCGAGAGGCCTTTTGCGATCGCGAAGCAGCGGCTCGAACAGCCTACGCGTTCGCTAGTCCTTCCACACGTTCGCGTAAGGCACTTTCCCCCAGGCCTTCACGTTCGCGATCCTGTGGCCGCATTCGCATAGAGGAACCAGACTCCCCTCCCCTAGATCCCTCAACCATCACGTTCGCGTGAGACTGAACGCGTTCGCGAAGGGTACCACCTCCAGAGCTTCGCGTTCGCGACCAGTCTTTCGCGTTCTCGAAGAAGAAAATTCCCTCAGCTTGATTTACACATCGCGATCGCGCGAGAGGCTTCGCGATCCCGAAGCACAAGATTCCAGTGCACAAGCAATAGCAAAAACAACAAAAATTCTAAGTCCAAAACACCCCCAAGCCTATCCGAAACTCACCCGAGCCCTCGGGGCTCTAAACCAAACATGCACACAAGTCTAATAACATCATACGAACTTGCTCGTACGATCAAATCGCTAAAATAACACCTTAAACTACAGATTTAGCATCAAAATCAATGAAATTCACAACACTTTAAAGCTTCCATTTTCTCAACCAAGGGTCCGATTCACGTCATTTAAATTTCGATTCTCACCAAATTTTACAGACAAGGTTTAAATATTATAATGAATCTATACCGGGATCCGGAACCAAAATACGGGCCCGATGCTGTCAAGATTAAGCATTAAACACATACTTTAAAACCATAGATTTTTTTCTGAAATTCTATTTTAGTTAAAAATTCATTTCTCCGACTATGGACCTCGGAATTCAATTCCGGGCATGCGCCCAGATCCCATATTTTATTACGGACCCACCTGGACCGTCGGAACACGGGTGTAGATTCATTTGTTCAAATCATTGACCAAAATAAACTAAAAATTATTTTAAATTTCAAAAATCATTATTTCTTCTATTTTTCACATAAGTGCTTTCCAGAATTACGCCTGGACTGCGCATGTAAATCGAGGAGCAAAAGTATATGATTTTTTAAGGCTAATGAGCGTGGAATAAAGTCCTAAAACATGGAATGACCCTTTGGGTCATCACACAAAATATATTATGGACCTACTCGAGGTCTCAAATCACGTCAAACAATATCAAAACTATGAATTGTGCATCGAATTGAATTATGAGTTTTCAAATCTTCCAACTTCTATATTTTTCACCGAAACGTATCAAATCAATCTGAAATGACTCCAAATTTTGCACACATGTCATAAATGACATAATGGAGCTGTTCCAATTTTTAAAATTGAATTCCGACCCCGATATCATTAAGTCAACTATCGGTTAAATTCTCCAAAAATCTTCTATTTTCCAACTTTCGCCAAATGCGCCGAATTGTCCTACGGACTTCCAAATCCAAATCCGAACATGCGCTTAAGTTTGAAATCACCATATAAAGCTATTGGAATCATAAAAATTCCAATCCGAGTTCATTTTCTAAAAATGTTGACCGAAGTCAACTCAGTTGAGTTTTAAAGCTCTATTTCACATTTTAATCAATTGTTTCATATAAAAACATTCCAGAAAAATTTACGGACTGCACGCGCAAGTCATAATATATATTACGAAGCTGCTTGAGACTTTAAGTCGCTAAACGAGGCCTAAATTCTTAAAATGACAAGTCGGGTCGTTAAAACGGGAGAGCTGTTAGCTAGCTAGTGTTGTTCTACTACTAGTGACGCTTGACGCTCCTCGGCTCGGATTATCCATCCGGGTAAGCCAGGTCTAGATACCATCTCCTTTAGGATTTGAAAACTTAGACGAACAAGCCACAACAATGAATATCCCTAGTACGCTACGGTTTATTTGCATCATGTGCATTGGACTTAGCGGACTCGGCACAGGGGCCGGACCCATCTAGGACAGGTACCAATTTTTCAGACCAACATGTTTATTTTTTTGTGCTACATGTAACAATTTTTGGTAGGCTTAACTGAAATGTTGACCGACTTTAGGATTGATTGATTGAACAAGGAAGAGAGGAAGAGAAAATTTTCATAAAAACCCCATTTTTTAAAATAAAATTGTGAAGGGTTCTAATGTGTAAAATCACAATTTTTAAAATGGGTTTTATTTTTATTATTTATTTAAACTGAACTACGCGGGTTTGATTCTCACCGGATGTGAGATACGTAGGCAACCTTCATCAGGTTCAACCCCATTAAAAAAAGGTGTCGATGGACTATGATTTTCTTTTCCTCTCAAAAAAAAAAAATAATAATAATAATAATATAGTCACTTTGTCAGTTTTTTCTCTTTTGACTAATTTCCCGTGTGTTCGGTCCTTTTGTCGAAATAGCCTTGAAACTTTCCCCGGAAATGCGAAATGATCGTTTTAACAAAAGAGGCCAGTTTTTGTTATGTTCACTTATTTTTACAAAAATAGTCATTGAGCCTTTTTTCTTCTTCTCGTGATTATTTTACTAATTTAACCTTTTTTTAATCCCATAGTTTGGGCTTTTATTTTTTTTTCCTATTTTTATAGAGTCAAAACCCGAGAAATCGGATTTTTTGTGTCAATAATATATTTGATTAAAGCCTAACCTCATGTCTTGGTAAAAAGATACATCATAAGTGGAGAAAGAGGTAAGTCTGAAAAGAGGCCCAGATCAAAAGGGATACCAGATTTTCTAATTGTCGATCAGATACCGCAGTTGTTGTGGGATTGGTGGAGAGACTTTAAGGAGAGAGAAAATAGATAAAAAAGGTACTTGGGACATTTGGTTCACATGATGAAGATCAAGCCTAGGAGGGATGTGATTGAAGCTTTGATTCCACATTAGGATCCTGAAAATAATGTGTTCCGTTTTACCGACCATGAAATAACTCCAACCTTGGAGGAAATCGTCCATTTCCAAGAGTGGGTCCGTAATCTTTGCCGCCAAAGGTCCATAGTACCAAAAAATATGAATGAGGGTAAGTTTCTGAAGCTCTTGAACATAAATCATGGACAATGTGAAGGTTTAGGAGGCAAGTGGGTTAAGTTGGGATTTCTGCTTCACTTGTATGGCCTAGAATGCAATTTCGAAAGGAACGTGGGAAAACGAAAATCAAAAGGAAAATAAGGAAACATGGAAGGTTCATAAGGATTTTCATTTATGGTTGTTTTTTTGGGCGTTTACTTTTCCCGGAAAGGGAATGACGCATTGACATCCGCTTGGTAGGTGTAGTTGAGGCTCTAAATTCAGAAGGAGATGATTATGCTTTTCTCCTTATAATTCTTTCTTGCATTTTTCGTGCTTTAACTAGATGCAAATTGGGCGCGCGAAACTTTGATGGTTGCAACATTTTGTTACAGATATGGTTTTTGGAGCATTTTTACTGTCATCCTACGATCACTGATTTTAGGGAGCTATGGCCCAATCATACTTATGATCACCAGGAAAGAATTCACGAATGTGACTTACCAGAAGGAATTGATGCCTGGAAAGAACTACTTCTTACTTTGTGTTCCAAACAGATCACATGGAACTATGATTGGTTTTCCTCTAAAGAGGGCATTTGTGAATCTGCATACCATTCTTATTTGGTACTCATATGATTGATGGTGTTCAACCCTATTGTCCAATTCGAGTAATGCGCCAATTTGCACAACTACAGGAGGTGTCACCAACACGAGATATGAGAAATTTCTATTATGATTTTGGTAAAGATCAGCCTCATGACAAAGAAGAAATTATGAAAATTTGGTAGGCAAGTAATGTCTCGGAGTTGAATGAGATGGCAGAAGATCGAGATCGTGAAGAGGTGATACCTGAATATATTACCTGGTTTCATGATCCTTCGTCGTTTAGAGATAAGCCTGAGGGGTCGAACATGAGGAGAAATGATCAAAGAACTATAGAAAGGCTGACATAGGAATTTAGCATGCTCAGATGACAATAGCCAAACAACAAGCCCAGCAGCAAGCCAGAGTCGCTCAGATTCGTTTAAATATTAAGAAAGATTATCAATCTGCCTTACAGGTCATGGATAAAGATTTAAATCATGCTAAAAAAGAGGCAGCCCACTTAGACGAAGAACTAGAAAACACTATTGGTTTAGTCATAAGAGTTGAGGCGAACAAAAATGTTGAAATACATAAGCTGCAGGAAGACTTGAGTATCATTGAAGAGGATGCACAACAACAACAATTGAAGTTTAATCTGTAGAAAGAGCAATTTGAAAGTGAAAGGGCCCACTAGACACGCTCAAAGGGTCAGCTTCATGCACAATTAGAAGAAATAAAAAGGTAGAAGAGGGGTCATCAGCATGTAGATTTTAAGGAAGAGCGGCGTCAATGGATGATTGAGAAGGTGTGTTAAACCGTCGCATTGAAGAATATGAGGGACGTGAGGCTAAGATGGGGCACGCCCACAACACTGCCCAGATGTGGTTGCAGAATTGTCACGTGAATATGGGGCAAGCTAGAGAGCAAGTACTTCGATTGGCAGAAAAAACAGCATATATTCATGATGATCATCACCATCTAAATAATGAGCAAGTTGGTCAACAGACACGTGCCCTCGTCCCACAGTTGCCAACGGTGGCTTAAAATTTGTATAAGACTTTGGGGGGGGGAGTGGAGTTCAAGAGATGCAGACCATTGATGATATCAGCTTAAGCAGGAAGATCATTGAAGATTAAATTCTAATTGGTATATATTATTTTAGTGTAAATATTTTTTTTAGGTCTAATCTTTATGTTTTAAAGTTTTATCTTACTGTTAATAGATTTTATTCGATTTAATTGTGAAAAAATACTCACATTCTTAAAGTATAGATTTTATTTTTCTATTTACAAAAACAAATTCACAAATATATGGTGAGGCGGCTTAGCCGATCGGGCTGAGATCGTATGACATGCCACACACATGGTGGTGTTGTGAGTGGACGTCTAGGGTGAGACGGCTTAGCTGATCGGACTCCGTACTAAAAGCACGGTGGTGTATCGGTAATAAGGATCTCCCAACCTAAAATATGAAAATTTATTAGAAATCTTATCTTGCTTCTAACTTGATGTTTTGGTATTGTTTGAGGTATAATATAAGAAACTAAATTATCCGACTTACTTTTAGACTTAAAGAAACTATATAAATAAGAAAATTCAATATTTACACTATAGTTAGAATTGGTTAATATATATATATATATATATATATATATAGTTTATATACACTATAGTTTATTTGGTTTCTTTAAGTCAAAAAGTAAGTTAGTTAATATAGTTTCTTATATTATACCTCGAACAATACCAAGACATCAAGTTAGGAGCAAGATAAGATTTCAAGTAAATTTCCATATTTTAGGTTAGGAGATCCTTAGTACCGATACACCATTGCGCTTTTAGCACGTAGTCCGATCGGCTAAGCCACCTCACCCCGAGAAGTCCACTCACAACACCACCATGTGTGCGGCATGGAATACGATCTTAGCCCGATCGGCTAAGCCGTCTCACCATAATGTTGTGTTGCTCGACATCACAATCCGCTAGCAATCATCTCATCCCAATTAAAGGGAATAATCTCATCATATCAATCTCATCCCAATTAAGGGGAATAATCTCATCACATCAATACGGGGATTTACGCCTCAATCACTTCTACGCCAGCACGTGTAATTTCAGGGTTAGGCTATTTCAGTCAACCCTTCCTCAGTGACTACACACTCCCAAAACACTTATTATACAAAGGATTTACAGCTCAACCCATAATATTTTACACATCTTTTCATTTTATTGGCACCAGTGGCCACAATACAATATCATTCCTGGCACGTTGGCCGTATTTCATATTTCATACTCTCTTCTTTCACTTTCAAATATCATTATGGATTATCAACAATAAGGGAATCTATAATCACTACTTTAAATACACATGTGAGTAAATAAGAGTCTTAGGCACATTGAGATTTCTTACACATTTTGGCATACTAGCTTGCAATGGCAACATGACTTTAAATAACAACACCTTCGATACATAGGTCATACTTGATTTCATTTCCGGAGGGAATCATGATATGATAGGAACATTTGGAACACATTTTGAGTACACACATCCTTCAAACACAACACTTATTTAGAATAGTCAAACTCATTAGGAAGGACTCGGAACATGAGAAATAATAACTTGAGCCAATCATAATCACAACTTACAAGGACGTCATGGAATTAGATTCTACAAGAGGAGTTTAGCCAACATACCTTTCTTGAGATTTTGTTAATCTACTATAATGTTCCGAAAATCCTAGAAACTTCAATATATTTAGAAACATAACAAAATTGAACCATAATTAGGAAGGTATTTGTAGGTTCAGCTTATTTGAGCATTTTATCGAACACTAGGTGTGCAAATTAGGCTACAAGACCCTAGGATGGGAATCCTTCATATCACAACTAATTTCCAAGTCCATATTTCACCCAAATCACTTGAACAATCCCCATAACACTATTATTAGTATATGCATTCATAAATAACAACTCTTATTCTCAAAATCTTCTTCCCTATTACCTATTCCCAACCAAATTTCGAAATTGAAGGCTAGGGCTAGAACCTTACCTCTTTGATGAGGATTTTGTGAGTTTTCCTTGTTGAATTTCAAGTCTAGAGCAAGGATTGATGGACAAGGTGTTTGGGGATTTATCCTCTCTCTCTATAGCACTCTACTCTCTCTAAAAGATCATAATTTCTCTTCTAAAATGGTCCCTTAAGTCTATATATTGAAATAGGGGTGGGTTATGAAATTAGAAAATGAACCCTCCGAACTCAACTCTACGGTCGCAGAGTGCACCATAGATCAGGTCTGCAGCCCGCAAAACGGACCACGAAATGGTTCTCCAAACCTGGGTTGGTCTGGTCCAACTGCTTTGTTCCATTTCCAAACATCCCGTTAGCCATCCGAAATCATCCCAAGGCCCTCGGAACCTCAACCAACAACACCGATAGGTCACACATCAATACACGAGCTTAGTCAAACCTTCGGAATACCCAGAACAACACCAAAACACCGATTTAACCTCGAATTCAAGCCTAAGAATTTCTAAACCTCCAAAATTCGTCAACGATGCCGAAACCAACCAACCCACGTTCAAATGACCTGAAATTTTGCACACACGTCACAAATGACGGTACGAACCTATTTCAACTTCTTGAATTCCATTCCGGCCCCAATTCTAATTTTCCACTGCCAACAGAAAATCGCCAAATTTCCAATTTCGCCAATTCAAGCCTAATTCTACCACGGACCTCCAAATTATATTTCAAACACAATCCAAGACCATTTACTCATAATCACCTAACGGAGATATTTGAACCATAATAACCCTAATCTGAGCCCCTTTACTCATAAGTCAACTTCCGGTTGACTTTTCCAACTGAATATCCAAATTAGGAGACTAAGTGTCTCATTCCACTCCAAATCACTCCGAACCCGAGCCAAACAACCCAAGGGAACATAATAAGACTGAACAACACACAAAGAAGCAGAAATGGGAGAAACAGGGCTATGACTCTCGGAACGACCGGCCGGGTCGTTACACCAGTCCATTATCCTACCAAATGTGGCATTTCTCAACGCCCTTTATCCTTCCAAACTCCATGAATTAGAATCAGAAGAGGCTAATACAAGTGGACTACAAAACAGTCCACTACAAGTGGAATAAATCAAACTCATGGCTTCCGATCATTATCACGTGAGTTCTAACTATTAGAAAATGAATTTATCAACCTTCCTTAAGATTTGAAAGATTAAATACAGCAAGTAAGTATTTTCTTAACTATGAAGTACCTTTCAAAACTTAAACTACAAAGAAAAAGGGAGGCAGTATAATAATCCTTTTTGAAACCCTTGTAAAATAATGTTATCGCTCCTTGATTTCGTACCCGAGATGTTAATTCTTTTTGAGACCCTTGTAGAAAGCTTTAGGATAAGTTTATAGGTCTTCGTTGTTCGTGGTCCCTGGAAAAATAAAGAAAAAAGACGACATAAAACACAAACACACACACACACACTTTTGAAAAGTCAAAGAGGTGCTAGCTTGGCACCCTTGCATTGGCCCTTCTTCAGACGCTTATATCTTTTTATCCGGATATTGTATAAATGAACGGTTAGGAGTGTTGGAAACTAAATTTCAAGAACTTCAATTTGGTATAAAATGTGTCCCAAAAGGACCTCATATAACACATGAAATGTGTTACTCAAAAAGCGTCGTTACAAGGCAAATTCTTAGTCGATTTTTTCGCAACTTGAATTTGATTTTTTTCAAACTTTATATTTCATATCTAAACATCATATATATAGTCATATTATAACTTTAGACTTAAAAATTATTATTAACAAGTCTCATATTCATTATACGTCACCTTCGAACGCACAGGATGTAACCATTAAAACTCAAATGAGAAAGGACAGAAAGACAAAATGAAAAGTATATTATTTCAACTTCAAGAAAATCGCAGATGTAGCACATTCGGGAAGTCTATGTTTCTAACCATAGAAGGAAAATGATATATTGTACGTTGATGCTTGAACAAAATGTAACCAGCAATTAATTCAACAATGGTCCAATAATTTCAAGTTTTAACCAGTCATTTTCTATCGGCGTGGTTTATATATGTCGTATTTCACTTTGTTTTTTCTTGCTACAGGTCAATACCTACAAATTAAAGAATGATTTCATTAAGAAATGACAACGATTACCCCTTACATTAATTAGACAGAGGTCCATCGATACTTGCTTATTTTCAAGAGTTTTGAAAATCTAGCTAATTAGTTGAATAGTTTTCCAAAGTAGTGATTCAACAGATAGTCAATTTCTTTCCTATTCATGGGTTCCCTATATATTTGAAAAAGGAAAAAAAAAACACAAAATGTGCTTCAACAAAGATGAAAATGTACAAAAAACTTGTATGCGATCTCCGAATAACTGAAAAGGAAAATAAACAATGGTTATAGATCTCACTATTTAATTGCTTAGCAAAAGAAAAGGTAAATCGCATCCGCACCTAATGTTTATATCAAGGTATATCAATTTACCATGTTAAATGATTTAATGGAGTATTTGAGCCGGGGGTCTATAAAAAATAACCTATCTACTCTCAAAGTAGGGATAAAGTCTGCATATATATTATTTCTTCAAACCTTACTTATAAGATTATATTGGGTTTGTTGTTGTTATTATTATAAATAATTTAATGTGGTAAAATATATGTTAGTTAACACATGGTTAAGTGAAAGAAGTCTTATGACAACATATGCAACTATTAGCTTGTGTTCTAAATAGTCGGATAAGAACAAGTTTCTACGATTTGCAAAAGAACTGTACTTTACTTTGGAATAATTATAAGGCATCACATTTAATTCTGTTATTATTTTCAAATCACAAAACTGCAAGTTCATATTGAGAGTGGGATTGGTTAGTTGACTAAAGTACTGTAACCATAGTTAGAAGTAGTAGTATAGCTGACTAGTTAGTTATAACCATAATTAGGAAGTGGTTAAGAAAGTCGGTTGATTATTTAACAGTGGCACATGTATAAATAATGATGCACTGTATCTGAGATAGTTAGTTGCTCATTTTCTAAATCAGATTTCGGAGCTCTCTGCTTCATCTCCTCTCTAAGTTTGTCTCCTCTCATTCTGCATGTGTTAGGGCTCACAGAGATTGTGAGTCACAAGATAGAATTGCTTTGTTTTCACATGGTATCAGAGCCCTAGTGGCCATTAATGTGGGTGAAACCTTCAATCGAATCTTGATTAGAGTTGAAATCTGTAAGAAACATGGCGATAGAGGTAGACAATGAAGTACTAGAGAAATTGAGCCACAATCATCCTTTATTCCTAAATTCCACAAATAATTCAGGAATTGTGTTGATCTCTTTGCACTTGGCATGATCAGAGAACTACTCGGTATGGATCCGTGCGATGATAATTGCAATCCTAGGTCGGGATCCGTGCGATGAGAATTGCAATCCTAGGTCGCATTAAGCTAGGGTTCATCGATGAAACATGCAAAAAGGAGAAGTTTGGTCTGAATTTGACTGATTTTTGGGAGAGGTGCAATGCGATTGTATTATCATGGATAATGAAATATATCAAGTCAATTGCTCAGCGGAATAGTGTATTCATCGAGTGCCAGTGCAATTTGGAGTGATTTGAAGGAGAGATTTGATAAAATTAACGAATCTCGCATTTTTCAGCTTCATAAACAAATTGCTATTGTGAATCAGGGAACAAATAACATTGCCGCCTATTTCTCAAAGCTGCGTTTGATGTGGGATGAGTTTGATGCCCTAGCTCTATCTCCGTGTGATTTCCTAGATCTCGTGATTATGTGGAATTCATGAAAAGGCAAAAGTTGCTGCAATTTTTATGAGATTAAGTGAGTTGTATGAGCAGGCTCGCAGTCAAATCCTAATGGTGATTCCTATACCAACGGTAAATAAAGCTTACTCAATATTGATAGAAAGAGAAAGCCAGAGAAGCATGACAAACACCTTGGGAACAATGGATAATGTTGAGATGAATGCCTTAATGACGATTAAGGGAAGGAATATGCAGCAAACTAAAAAGAACATTAATGTTCAATGTGACTTTTGCCGAATGAAGGGACATACTCATGCAGAATGCTACAAAATAATTGGATATCCTACTTATTTTAAACCTAAGAAGAAATATGGAGGAAATGTAGCTAACAATGTTGTTGTGAACGATTATAGGAAACAGGATGCACAGGGTAGCAGCTATGCCAATACAACTAAGGGAGTGATGAACTCTAAAGGGATTAGAGGACTCTACTTAACACCAGAACAATATGAGCAGATTTTGAACCTGCTTGGCAAGAAAAACGTAACTGGCAGTTCAGCTAATATCGCAGGTAATGATGCTATCACTGCTTTTTTGGTAGAATCTAGACACAAGGAATGGATTACAGATATAGAAGCAACATATCACATGACTTCTAATTTGAACTTGTTAGATAACACAGTTAAAATAGTTGATCCAAAAGAAAAAAGACTAGACTGCCCTTTCCACACAATACTAGCAGAACGGATGACGTTTTCAGCTTACTACATATTGATGGATTGGGGGGCATATAATGTACAAATCTTTGATGTCAATAAACTTTTCTTACTATAGTGTATGACCATTCTAGATTGACTTGGTTATACTTGTTGACACTAAAGAGTGATGTAATAGTTGTGCTAAAAAACTTCATCAAGTTGGTACAGAACCAGTTTAATATAACAATCAAAGCATTCAGATCTGACCATGGAGGAGAATTTTTGAATAGTGAGTGCAGTGCACTTTTTCTGAATCATGGGATTGTGCATCAAAGAACTTGTGTCTATACTCCTCAACAGAATGGAATAGCTAAGAGGAAGCATAGACACGTATTGGAGGTAGCAAGAGCTTTGGGATTTCAAGGGGGAATTCCTTTGAGGCATTGGGGCCAATGTGTCCTGACTGCAGTCTATATCATCAATAGATTACCATCGACAGTTCTGAATGTTAAAAGTCCCTATGAAGTGTTTCATAAACATAAGGCTAACTTACATCATTTGAGACCATTTGGGTGCCTTTTGTTATGCAAAAAGGATGAACATTCATGATAGGTTTGATACAAGGGCAATAACAACTATTTTGATAGGTTATTCAGAAGTAACAAAAGGCTATGTGTTGTTTGATATAACTAATCATATATTTTTTGTAAATAGGGATGTTGTTTTCAGGGAAAAGATATTTCCTTTCAAAAATAGGAGGCCCCAGTACCACCTGTTCCTGGAACCAGAAAATCCTGGTGACATGCCTTATGATGCAGAAGTTCCTGTTGAAGAGGTAGTAGATGCATCTCCTCTACTTTCTGAAGCTATGCCAATTGTTGATCAATCATCAATAAGCTTAACTAGATGTGCAAGAGGCTATACCAACATAGGATAATGAGTCACACATATCCCAAGAGGTTACCTTACCTTCTGCAGCACCACCTATGGAACCTTTAAGAAGATTAGCTAGAGACAAGAACAATCCTGAGTGAATAAGTGATTATATCACAACAACAACAACAACAACAACAACAACAACAATTGACTCACACATTCCATATGACATGCAGAACTACCTCATTTATGCCAGTTGAAGCCATATTATCAGCTTTATTTAGCAGTATTCACTTCAATCTCAGAGGTAAGAACCTTCTCTGAGGCTTCAGAAGACCCACACTGGGTAGAAGCATTGAGAGCAAAGATTCAGGCTCTTGAAATAAGACATGAGAAGTTGTCTAACGGCCACCAGGGCCGCCTATAAGGTGCAAGTGGGTCTTCAAATTCAAATACAAGGCCAATGATGATGTAGAGAGGTTCAAGGCCACACTAGTGGCAAAAGGATACAATCAGTAGGAGGGACTCGATTATCAGGAAACTTTTTAACCTGTGGTGAAAATAGTGATTGTAAGAGCAGTCATTTCAATCGCAGCTGCTGAAGGATGGCATCTTCACCAAATGGATGTTGACACCGCATTTTTGCAGGGTAACTTCCTGAAGATTTTACAAGCCAAGGGGAGAATAAAGAAGCAGTGTGCAGGCTTGTTAAATCCTTATAGCAGACAATGGAATGTGACGCTCACTGAAGCATTGGTAAATCAGGGCTTTGTGCAGAGTACTCTTGACTATTCTGTATTCACTAAGAAACAAGTAAATAATGTAGTGATCATTCTATTCTACGTGGATGACATGTTGTTGACAAGAAACAATCTGGAGCTAATTCAGGCCACCAAGGTGAACTTACAAGAAGCCTTCAAAATAAAGGATCTTAGTGAATTAAAGTACTTCTTGGGGATTGAATTCTGCATATCACAAGAAGGTATTTTGATGAATCAAAAAAAGTAATCTTTAGAACTTATGTCGGATGTAGGGTTGAGTGCATCTAAAATAGTCAACACGCCTCTTGATAGAAATCAGAAGTTCACCAGCAAGGAATTAGATGACATAGCATGAGAGAACAATGATGAGCCATTTGAAGACAAAGAGCAGTACCAAAGATTAATTGGCAAACTGTTATATCAAACACTTACCAGGCTTGATATAGCCTTTGTTGTGTAGACACTCAGCCAGTTCATGCAACAATCAAAAAATCTCACTGGGAAGCAGCACTAAGAATTCTAAGGTATATCTAGAAGGAGCTAGGATTAGGCATTCTGATGAGCAGTAGAAGATGCAATAAGGTTACTGCATATTGTGATGCAGATTGGACATCATGTCCAAATACCAGAAGATCTGTAACAGGGTTCATAATAAAGCATGGTGATTCACTAGTCTCTTGGAAATCAAAGTAACAGAACATTGTGTCAAGAAGCTCAACTGAGTCTTCGTATAGAAGCATGGCCACTACTGTATCAAAATTAGTTTGGGTAATTGGGTTGTTCAAATACCTTGAAGCCCAGATTGAAGTACCAGTCGAGTTGCATTGTGACAGCAAAGCAACTCTACAAATAGCAGCAAATCTAGTATACCATGAAAGGACAAAGCATATTGAGATAGATTTCCATTTCATTCGAGAAAAAATCCAACAAGGGATGGTGATGATAGTTCATGTCACCACAAAGAACCAGATAGCAGATATTCATACAAAAGCTCTAGGAGACCACATCATGAATATTTGATGTCCAAGCTGGGAGCGCTCAATGTGTTTGCACCCTCCAGCTTAAGGAGGAGTATTGAGAGTGGGAGTGCTTAGTTGACTAAAGTACTGTAACCATAGTTAGAAGTAGTAGAATAGTTGAGTAGTTAGTTATAATCATAATTAGGAAGTGGTTAAGAAAGCCAGTTGGTTATTTAATAGTGGCACGTGTATAAAAAATGATGCACTGTATCTGAGATAGTTAATTGCTCATTTTCTAAATCAGATTTCAAAGCTCTCTGATTCTTCTCCTCTATAAGTTTGTCTCTCTCATTCTACATGTGTTAGGGCTCACAGAGATTGTGAGCCACAAGCTAGAATTGCTTCGTTTTTACAGTTCATATCAAATATTCCATAGAGCGCGACATTTGGGCATTATTCACAGTTTCAAAAAGTATAAGGTACTAATTAATTGGCTTGAATAATTGTTTACGGTATTGAGACTATTTTTTTTTTTGTTATTATTACTTTTTGCCCATGCCATAAATTATTTACATCTGGTAGTTGAATAAGTGTATAAAATTTGTATAATTTTTGTATATAACATACATAATGTATATATATACAAAAACATATAAAATGTTATACATTTTCGGCTATTATTTTTACAACGGCTATACAATGTCATTTTTCCTTTTTTTTTCAAGATTGAGATTAATGTTTCACTAAACGAAAATGTGTCACGACCCAAAATTCTCACTGTCGGGATCGTGATGGCGCCTAACATCACACTTGCCAGACAAGCCAATGTTAGAGGTTATATATATATATATATATATATATATATATATATATATATATATATTATCAGTGAACATGCAAAATAAAGTGAGAAAACTGTAAAGATATATAGATATCAAAGTCATTTACATATTACTTCTACAACCTGGTGTCACAATTCACGAACTCTCTATGATTTATCTACAAACATGTGTCTGAAAGCAATTTACATCTGTTTTTGGAAAGGAAGAAAAATAGTAATAAAGAGATGTAGGAGGGGATGACAGGGCCTGCGGACGCCAACAGGGCTATCTTGGGTCTCCAACTGCGAACCTGAGCCAAATCTCTCGATTAGCCACTACCTGCTCTGAAATCTGCACAAAAGTGCAGAGTGCAGTATCAGTACAACCGACCCCATGTACTGGTAAGTGCCAAGCCTAACCTCGACAAAGGTGTGACGGGGCTACAGTGGGGCACTCACAATATAAGATACAGATGATAAATAATAAAGGTAGAAAGGAGAACAATATTATCTTAAAGCTGTATTTTCCAGAAGGAATACATAACCTCTGTGTTTTCTCAACATCCATCTACAACAAATCCTTAGGTAAAAAACAAAACCTCCGAATAATTACACGTTCAGAGAAGAATACGTAAACACATATATTGATGCGGCGCTCATCCCGATCCCACGAATCCTCCATTATTTCTCCGTAATAATTACAATAAAGGCAATATATATATATTGCGGCGTGCAACCCGATCTCACCGATCCTCCTTTATTCCTCCTAAACAACTACAATAGATAAATAATATATATAGGTGTTTCGGTGTGCAACCCGATCCCACCAATCCTCCCTTATTCCTCCTTAACATTTACAGTAAGTAAATATTATATATATATATATATATATATATATATATATATATATATATATATATATATGTGTGTGTGTGTGTGTGTGTGTTGCATAGTGCAACCCGATCCCACCAACCCTCCCTTATTCCTCCTGTTGCGGCGTGCAACCCGATCCTATCATATAATAATAATATACATAGTGTGCGGAAGTTTTATAAAAATTCACACAAGTCCCTTACCAACACTTGAAATTTGGAACAAAGTAACTGGGAGCCGTATAAACAATAAAACTCAATAAGTTTACTACTACTCAGCAAGAGCAATCCAGGATATCACAAAAATTTCCAATAAGAACAGTTTAAACCAAATAAAAGGGAAGCAATAATCCTACGGGGGAACAAATATTCAACAGGTAACAATTAAACACAGAATTACAGTTAGACATGTAATAGGTAAAGCAAGAAGGGAAACAATATAAGGGAAAATGGGAGAAAACAGGTAAAACATGTAAAATTGGCGGCGCATATTACTCATTAAATCACGTATACGCCGCTCACATGATTTATCACATAAAAAACTGTAATGACTAGGCCAGTCGTTTTGAGAGTTAGAGCCCCTATTCCCTAGTAACTATTTTCCGTACATTTATTTTTGCTATCGGGATTTGCCGAAGTGATTGGTTTTGAGTTTCGAAGTGTTTTCGGACACTTAGTCCCTAAATGTGAGCTTAAGTCTTAAAAATTGGACCGTACTCGAAACTCTGTGAAGACAGATCTGAAATAGAATTTCGTCGACTCTATTAGCTCCATTGATTGATTTTGGACTTAGGAGCGCGTCCGAAATGTGTTTTGGAGGTCTGTAGTGGATTTAGGCTTGAATGGACGAAAGTTAGATTTTCGGCGATTTTGGCCGGTAATTAAAATTTTTATAGTGGGCCCGGAATGGAATTTCAGAAGTGGCTGTAGGTTCGTAGTGTCATTTGTGACTTGTATGTAAATTTTGAGGTAATTCGGACTAGGTTTGATGTGTTTCGGCATTGTTGTGGAAATTTGGAAAAATTCTAAGTTCTTAGGCTTGAATCAATGCTCAATTCATGTTTTTGGGGTTGTTCGATGTGGTTTGAAGGCTCGACTAATTTCATATGGTTTTATAGAATTGGTTGGTAGGTTTGAATGGGCCCTGAGGCATCGGATGTATTTCGAATTCTTAACGGAATAAAATTGGACTTAGGAAAAATCTGGTGTTATTGCTAGTTCTGGTGTTTCGCACATGCGAAGGGGAGGCCGCAGGTGCGTGTGGGAAGGTCGCAGATGCGGAAATGGGCATGTCAAGTTGGGCTCGTAGGCGAGGCTGGTCTTCCGGAGAAGTGGAACCGTAGAAGCGGAACTGCAAATGTGGCTCAGGGGTCGCAGGTGCGGACCCAACCCAAGTAAGTGGACTTCGTACCTGCGATGGGTTTCTCCGTCGGTGGGGGACCGCATGTGTTGTCCTAGGTCCGCATGTGCGGAAATCACTGGGTTGAAGAGGCAGATTCGAGGGTTTATTTCTCATTTCACCCAATTCGATTTTTAGCTCGGGAGAAGGAGATTTTGCAAGGTTTTTGAAGAGGAAATCAGTGGGTAACGATTCCTAACTCTAATTCGTGTATAATATTTCAATAATCTATATCAATTTTACTCATTTAATCAAGTAAATTGAGTGAAGAAGTGGGGATTTGGGGGAAAAGTTCTCCTATTGAATTTTTGGGTTTTGATCGAGTTTTAGGGGTCAGAATTTGATAATTTTGGATGAGTGGTCTCGAGAGTGAATGGGTATTCTAAATTGGTAACTTTTACCTGATTCCGAGTCATGAACCCGGGGAGACTTTTTGGGGATGTTTCCTATTTTCATTCCTTAGCTACGAATTCATTAGCTAAAGTAGTTACTTGTAATATTAGATACATTATGCAGTTGATTTGATTAAATTTGGGTCATTTGGAGTTGGTTACTCGTGGCAAGATCGTGATATCGGGTTGATTTGAGCGGTTCGACGAAAGTGGCTTGCCTAACCTTGTGTTGGGGACTTCCCCTTAGGATGTTTGATATTAATTGATGTGTGGGCGCTGTGTACGTGAGGCGACGAGTACGTACACGGGATATTATTGCAAAAATCTTGTTTTTCCTTTCTAAGTCATATATTATCTTTCCCTTATTAAACTGCACTATTATGTTTAATTGCTTAGTTTAGATTAGGGAAGCATGCTTACGTGTTTTAACTGCCTATTTGACATTCTATGCGACATGCTTAGTTTAATCCCCATTTCCCCTTATCTGTGTTTAGTCTAAACTGTATAACTCGATGACATACCTGTCATTTTATATTGTGTTGCATATTTACTTTGGGAATACGGACGTATTCCGGGAGATCCCCCTGCCTCGCATATTTACTTTGGGACTACGGACGTATTTCAGGAGATCTCCCTGCCTTTTATTTAGCGACTACAGACGTATTCCGGGATATCCCCCAACATTGCATATTTACTTTTGGGACTACGGATGTATTCCGGGAGATTCCCCTGTACTGCATAATCATTCTGAACTAGAGGACGGTATCCTGGGAGATTCCCTATTGTGTTTACCTTGTTCTAAGCCGAGGGCCCCCATAACTGTAAATTTTGTGGATTTCTTTAATTGTTTTACTGTACATTTATATGTATATATATTAAAGCACGAACGATAATGCCGTTCCATGTTATGATATTAAAGCACGAAGGATAATGTCGTGCCATGTTATGATATTAAAGCACGAAGGATAATGTCGTGCCATGTTATGATATTAAAGCACGAAGGACAATGTCGTGCCATGTTATGAGTTTAAGCATGAAGGGTGATGTCGTGCACTTGTTTTGGTGAGGATGATAGTAAAGCACGAACGGTGATGTTGTGCACTTGTTTTGGTGAGGATGAGAGTAAAGCACGAAGGTTGATGTCGTGCACTTGTTTTGGTGAGGATGAGAGTAAAGCACGAAGGGTGATGCCGTGCACTTATTTTGGTGAGTATGACGGTAAAGCACGAAGGGTGATGTCGTGCACTTGTTTTGGTGAGGATGAAGGTAAAGCACGAAGGGTGATGCCGCGCACTTGTTTTGGTAAGGATGAGAGTAAAAGCACGAAGGGTGATGTCGTACACTTGTCTTTGCATTCTCATTCGTTGTTCTAAATGTGGATATTCCTACTGATCTCTTATTGCATTTGTTGGCAAGATTTGATATCTCCTATACTGGATGGAAATTTCTGAGTTCCGGTGGATAAATCTTGAGGATATTTTTATCAAGAGATGTTATTAAAAGGTATTATTGAAAAAAAAACAATGATCGGACTGAGTTCCGGTGGATAAATCTTGAGGAGATTTTTATCAAGAGATGTTATTAAAAGGTATTATTGAAAAAAAAACAATGATTTTGAAATGATTATACTTGAATGACTTTTACATCGAAGGTATATTTGAAAAGCACTAGCCTTGCCTAAAATGATATTTAGAAGTCATTTATTGGGAAAGCATTTTTGGGAAGTTTCGTATTTTGAAAGAAACTATGTTTTACGTAATTCTCTCTGTTAAATATACTTATATCTACTTTTTGAAAAAATATGTTTTCAAAGGAAACTCTTCCATACTAAAAATTATTTTATTTGTAAAAGTTTTTCATATGAACTGTTGTTTAAAGGTTTCTACTAGTTATGGATTTTAATGGCTAATGCCCGATGTGAACAAACCGACGTGGAGTTGAGTTATTGGTGTTGTCTATTGCATTGTGTTTCCTTTCAATTAGGCTTGTTTTGCTGTCCATCTCTCTGTGTATTTTTGTGTTGGTTCGTCATTGATTTATGTAATTTTCTTCCACTTTATATTTTCATTGTTGTAAACTATTCCGTGAAGTCTTACATGGATGTAGAATTCGGTCATTTTTATATACATGTTATTTATTTTGTAGACCAGTGGTTTATTGACTAGTCCTCGTTACTACTCCACGGAGGTTAGTCTTGATATTTACTAGGCACCGCTGTGGTGTGGTCATACTTCACTTCTGTACATTTTTATGTGCAGATCCAGGTATATATTATAGTTGTTGTGTGGATAATTCCCGAGGAGACTCAAGGTAACCTGCTTCTGCATTCACAGGCGTCAGAGTCACCTTCTTTGTATTTATTATTCATACACTGTTGAATCTATCTCCAAACAGTTGTACTTAGAAGTTATAGAAGTTTCGTAGAGCTTATGACTTGTACTACCGGTTTTGGGAAAGATTGTACATTTTGTTGAGATTCTATATCAAGACTGTAGTTTTCCTGTTATTATTGTTGTTATTTAGTAACTGTTAGGCTTACGTAGTCCCTAAGACTAGGTGGCATCATGATACCCAACAGAGGGAAATTGGGTCGTGACAAGTTTGTAACAGAGCTCTAGGTTCATAGGTACTACGAGTCATAAGCTAGTTTAGTAGAGTCTTGCGGATCAGTACGGAGACGTCTGTACTTATCTTCGAGAGGCTACAGAACTATTAGGACAATTTCACTTCCTTTATTCCTATCATGCGGGTTTATTGATCTTGAAGTTTGAAATCATCATTCCATTCTCTGACCGATGGTGAGGACACGAGCGGCGGTTCCTGACGATGTTACCCCGAAGAAAATCTCGTAAGGGTCAGAGACAGAGGCCAACGAGGAGCATGTGTCGTAGTTAATATGCCTACCAGAGCAGCCGTTGAGGAGTCGCCAGTAGATCTAGTTGGGGGGACAGGTACTGGGGGTTCCTGTTGCTATCCGGGACTTCAGGAGACCTGAGCGCAATTTTGAGTATAAGTAGTACATTGACTCAAGCAGTGTTGATTCTAGTGCACCAGTTGCTTCCCAGATCAGGGGAGGAGTTCATACTCCCACCGTCTCCACTCCAGAGTAGCGAGATCATATTGGTTAGGTTCCAATTGTTATGTCAGCACGACATGTGGTTTCAATTCAGCCTGTGGTTAGTGCAGTAGCATCGAAGGAAGAATACCTTAGACTTGAGAGGTACAGGAAGTACCACCCTTCTATCTTTCAGTGGATTGGCGGCAGATGGTGCCAAGGGTTTCCTAGAGGAGTGTCACTACATTCTTCGTACTTCAGGTGTTGTGGAGACGAGCGAAATTATTTTGTCATGTCTCAGGTTTGGAATAGTGGGTTGATCAGCGGTAGCGGTATATGAGTTGTGGTAATCTTGTCGAGTTAGCTTCACTTGTATGGATTCAGTTTCTGGAAATGCTTTGAGAGAGGTTGTACCTCAGTCCCTTCGGGATGTACGGCGCGTGGAGTTTAAGCAGTTGCGTCAGGGCGCTATGCCACTATTGGAGTATGCCGTTAGGCTCAGTGAGTTGGCCAGACATGCACTTCGCTTGGCTACTTCAGTTAGGAGATGAGTCCGTAGAGTCATTTGGGAGATTCAGGCATGATATTCGGTCAGCGAGACTCGAGAGTTGAAGTAGGATGCCTCGTTCAGCAGGTAGTAGGGATCGCTTGCTGGTTAGAGAGCATGTGGGACCGGGAGCGAGAAGTTAGACGAGATCAGGGAGAGATTTTCGGGAGGCAATGAGGCCTCGTAGATAGAAGGAATCTACTATTCTTTATAATGGAACCAAGGTACGTCATGGTAGAGAATTTTGGGTCAACCAGTTCAGTTTGCATTACCAGCTTCGCATGGGGGCGTTTCAGGTATTCATGGGTCTCAAAGGATTCGTGTTGTGTGTTTTTCCACAGCTATGTCGGCAGAGAGATTGTTTTTCGTGTCGAGATATTATCCACTGGGTGAGAGATTGTTCCAGGATTCAGGTAGGTGTGTGGTAGCAGGGTATTTAGGTGAGTAGAGGGAGCCTAAGAGGGGGAGACCCGACCCATTATTGTGTTTCCTATAGAAAAATAGATGTCGTTGTGCCAGATATCATCACCCATGTATGTTTGGATGTGTTACGGAGGGGCACCAATTGTATTTCATTATAGCTCTGCTGGTCGGGACGAGTTCCCTTATTTGTTGTTTCATTTATGAGTGAGCTCCGTATTTTGCACTCTATTTTGTGTTTGCTCCTGTTGGGAGATTCTATGAGTAGTAGCCCGTGTTTATCGTTGTTTATTTCACTCTTGATAGTGGTGAAACTGGAAGTGAGTCCTTGTTGTTCTTCGTGGTAAGCTTTATGTGATTTTCCTGAGTATTTTTTTTACAAGTTGTGATTTGATACTCCATCGAGATGTGAGATCAGTAAGTGTTATGATTTTATCAGCTGAGATGAGTTAATGGAGGAATTTTTGTTGGAATGATATATTTTCGGTATGTGATTTAGAATTGAGGGTGAGGTCCTCGTGATATTTGTGATTCGATATATTTAAACCAGGTTGAGTATCGCGGTGAAATTTTATCAGGATGGAATCCTTGTGATTTGTTCATATGCTTTGCTTCTTCCTTGTTATATTGATTTTGGTAAGTCAGTATCGATAGAGAGTTATGCCTATGGGCTTGTTTGATAGTTCCTTTATATGTTTCTATATTCATAATTAGTCATTCTCGTTATGTGCTCCATTAATTTTTAGCTTGCGGGATATGTGCCTGGTGGTGTTAGTTGTGGCTTGGTGATTCGGGTGTTTAATAATGAAGTTTTCGTGTTCATTGCATTATTATTAGTATTATGGGGTTTGGATCAGAGTTCTTCAGATGTGAGGATAATTTCCAGTGTTGAGTTGATTTCGGGCAGCTATTGTGATCAAAAAGTGCTATTTGAGCCTATGTGTGATGTGCTATGTTGTGTGGTCGTGCCTTATGGGTGTAGACCTGAGTTGGTGTAGCTGGTTGGGCTAATGCCGGATATGAATGTAGAATCGGGTCTTTTGAAAAATGAGTAGAAGGTGAGAAAGTAAGATATGACGCTTATCGGTGGTGATGTGAAGGCTATATTGCAGGTATGATTGTTCCATCAGGCTTAGGTGGGTTTGGGTGACGTGGGATCACCTGAGGGTATGTGTTAGAAGTGTGCAATCAGTGATTGGATGAGTTCAAGGTGAATCTTGGCACGTTCAAGGACGAACATTTATTTTAAGAGGGGAAAGATGTAACGACCCGACCGGTCGTTCTGAGAATTTAAGCTTCGTTCGTTGGTATAAGGTCATAAGCATCCTCACTTTATGTATATCGACATGTGTGCGTGGTTAGATTCAGTTACGGGTTAATTCAAAGTCGGATTGGGAGCTGACTTTTTCAAAATTTAAAGTTGAAGTGAAGAAAGTTGACCGGAGGTTTGACTTTTGTGTAAACGGCCTCGGAATGAGATTTGGTTAATGTCAACAGCGTCGTATGATGATTTTGGACTTAGGAGCGTGTCCGGAATTGGATTCGGAGGTCCGTAGAGTGATTTAGGTAATTTGGCGAAAGTTAGAATTTCGGCGATTTTGGCCGATAGGTGAAATTTGATATTGGGTTCGGAATGAAATTTCGGAAGTTGAAATACGTTTGTAGCATCATTTGTGACGTGTGCGCAAAATTTCAAGTCATTCGGATGTGGTTTGGGTTTGTTTTGGCATCGTTGGCGTATTTTTGAAGTTTAGAAATTCTAGGCTTGAATCCGAGATTTATTCGATGTTTTAATGTTGTTTTGGGTGTTCCAAAATTTTGACTAAGTTCATGCGTTGGTATGTGACCTATTGGAGTAATTGGTTGAGGTCCCGGGGGCTTAGGATGGTTTAGGACGGTTATCGGAAGGCCTGGAGATTGCAGTTGGTGCTGCTGTTCTGGTGTGGTTGCACCTGCGGATAGGGGACCGCAGGTGCGAGCTTCGCAGGTGCGAGGATAAGAGGATTGGGTAGCCTCCGCAGGTGCGGCCCCCACAGGGGTGAATCTTGGGCGCAGGTGCGGGTAGGAGCGCAGGTGCGGTTTGTGTTTCGCACCTGCGATTGCGCAAGTGCGGTTAAGTGGTCGCAGGTGCAGATGTCCTGGGCAGATTCATATAAACGAGGGTTAGCCATTTTCTTCACATTTTGAGCTTTGGACTTCGGATTTGGGAGTGAGTTTGAGGGTTTTTCACGCAAATCTAATGGGTAAGTGTTGTTCCACTATAATTAATTATATTTCATGAATTAGTTCTTGTTTTTATCATTTAATTTGTGTTTTGGGTTGAGGGAATTATGAGTTTTGAAAGAAAACTTCTAAAATGAAAAATTGTGATTTGAAAGACCAAACGTTATCGGAATTGAATAAATTTAGTATGGGTGAACTCGTATCGGAATGTGTAATCGGAATTTGTAAAATTTGTCGGGTTCCGAGGTGCTGGCCCGGGGGTCGAATTTTGGGTCGATTTTTATAATATTGTAAACAGTGAGACTTTATTAATCGGAATAGTTCCTTATACGTTTTATATGTATTTTGAAGTTTTTTTAGTTGATTTTGAGCCGTCCGGAGGCCTTCCTGCCCGAGAAGTCTATTTTTGAGTACCGAGTTGTCGTCTTTGAGGTAAGTATCTTGCCTAACCTTGTGTGGGGGAACTACCCCTTAGGATTGAGTCTTCCTTGTTGATTATAGCCCGAGTATGCGAGGTGACTAGTGTGTACTCGGACTTATTTGAAATTAGATTGGCCTTTTAGGATTTGTAGGTTCTTATATTACCTGTGTATGATTTATAATTGTTACATTTGAATCCTTGGTTAATTTTATCCCTTCCTGTTTAAAGTAGAATTATCTGTTTTTGGATTCCGTTGTTGGCTATTTGACCTTACTTGACTTAACTGAGTATTCTGCTTCTCTTATCATCATGCTATATTTTCTTCCTAGCTTGCCTAATTGACTATAATTAGTGTCATCTAGCCTTATAGTTGACTAGTCGTAGTTGGAGCATCTATTCATTGGAGTCAAGCATGCCCCTGAGTCTTACATTGTGATTTATATGACTATTTCCTTAAGTGCCACTTAGGTATAATTGTTAGACATTTATGTTATTGGTACTTCCTTGATGTTGCCTATTACTGGGCCTTTTTTTAAGTTGAGTGTTTATTCCGTGAAGTTAACTGTTTAAGTGAGATTGGTTATAGATGTTTTTCTTACCGGGATGTTATGGTTTCTGTTGTTGGTTATGTTGTCAATGATATTTGTATTGTTGACTCCCTTGCCGGGATGTGATAGTTTCTATCACTGTTTATGCTGTCAATGACATAGTTTGTTTTGTTGACTCCCTTGCCTGGATGTGATGGTTTCTATTACTGTTTATGTTGTTAATGATATTGTTTGTATTGTTGACTCCCTTATCGGGATGTGGTGATTTATGGGTCATATTGTTGGTTTTTCCTGGCCAAACTGTTGTTCTTGATATTTTTTGGGAGAGGAAGAGTGTAAAGCACGAAGGGTGATGACGTGTATTGTGAGGATGAGAGTGTAAAAGCACGAAGGGTGATGCCTTGCCATGTTATGATATTAAAGCACGGAGGATAATGTCGTTCCATGTTATGATATTAAAGCACGAAGGATAATGACGTGCCATGTTATGATATTAAAGCACGAAGGACAATGTTGTGCCATGTTATGAGAGTAAAGCACGAAGGGTGATGTCGTGCACTTGTTTTGGTGAGGATGAGTGTAAAGAACGAAGGGTGATGACGTGCACTTGTTTTGATGAGGATGAGAGTAAAGCACGAAGGGTGATGTCGTGCACTTGTTTTGGTGAGGTTGAGAGTAAAGCACGAAGGGTAATACCGTGCACTTGTTTTGGTGAGGGTGAGAGTAAAAGCACGAAGGGTGATGCCGTGCACTTTTCTTTGCATTCTCATATGTTGTTCTAAATTTGGATATTCCTACTGATCTCTTTGCATTTGTTGGAAAGATTTGATATTCCTCTTGTACTGCATGGAAATTTCTGAGTTATGGACTGAGTTTCGGTTGATAAATCTTTAAGTGATTTTTATCAAGAGATGTTATTGAAAGGTATTACTGGAAAAAAAAATAATGATTTTGAAATGATTATACTTGAATGACTTTTACATCGAAGGTATATTTGAAAAGCACTAGCCTTGCCTAAAATGATATTTAGAAATCATTTATTGGGAAAGCATTTTTGGGAAGTTTCGTATTTTGAAAGAAACTATGTTTTACGTAATTCTCTCTGTTAAATATACTTATATCTACTTTTGGAGAAAATATGCTTTCAAAGGAAAATCTTTCATCCTAAAAATGATTTCATTTGTAAAATTGTTTATATGAACTGTTGTTTAAATATTTCTACCAGTTATGGATTTTAATGGCTAATGCCCGATGTGAACAAACCGACGTGGAGTGAGTTATTGGTGTTGTCTATTGTATTGTGTTTCCTTTCGATTCAGCTTGTTTTGTTGTCCATCTCTCTGTGTATTGTTGTGTTGTTTCGTGATTGATTTCTGTAATTTTCTTCCACTTTATATTGTCATTGTTGTAAACTATTCCATGAAGTCTTAGATAGATGTAACGTTCGGTCATTTTCATATACATGTTATTTATTTTGTAGATCAGTGGTATCTTGATTAGTCCTCGTCACTACTCCACCGAGGTTAGTCTTGATACTTACTGGGCACCACTATGGTGTGCTCATACTACACTTCTGCACATTTATGTGTGCGGATCCAGGTATATATTGTAGTGGTTGAGTGGATGATTGTCGAGAAGACTCAAGGTAACCTGTTGTTGGGTTCGCAGGCGTTGGAGTCACCTTCTTTGTATTTATTATTCATACAATGTTGTATCTATTTCCAAACAGTTGTACTTAGAAGTTGTAGAAGATTCGTAGAGTATATGACTTGTACTACCGGTTTTGGGAAAGTTTGTACATTTTGTTGAGATTCTATATCAAGACTGTAGTTTTCCTGTTATTATTGTTGTTATTCAGTAACTGCTAAGTTTACCTAGTCCCTAAGACTAAGTGTCATCACGATATCCAACGAAGAAAAATGAGGTCGTGACACAAGATGACCCTTTGGATCATCACAAAACGATGCATGTCAATTTGTAGATTCATAATCTACACTTAGTCAAATTTTGGAGTATCGTTTGACCTTTTCCCTACGTCAGATAAAATTTTGTTATGTGGCTAGGGAAACAAATACTCCTATTTAAAATGTTCAAAACTTTGTTTGTCAGTTTTTCAAAGATACAAAGTTTCAGATTAGACGACACTATTAGTGTATAAAAATTAAACTCGTGCCACATTTATGCTTTCCAATTGCATCATTATTTTGTCAACGTTTTATACTTTCATAACGTAGAGTATCTTCCAGCTGATTTTGTTAGCTACATATGTCAAGATAATTGATTAATAACTGAAAAAAAACAAAGAAAGGAAAAGTTATAGATACGTAGATGTTGGAATTTGACGTACTTATCAGTAATTGATTCAATAACGATCAAACTCTTTTACGTTTTAACCATTCATTTTACAAGGGTCCTTTTCTACTAACTAATAATTGCAATGTGAAGTTGTAAATACTATACTGCAACTATTACGAGAAATTAAATTAGACATTTTATGCGGACTTTCATAGCTGCAAAAGTCACCATTGAAAAATGTCATATTTATTATAGTGAACTCAATCATTTTATGATATTCCTTTCATGACCGTCATCCTAAAGAAGCGGGGTCAAGATTTCAAACTTATGGATTCGAAATTTTATTCTTCAGTTATTGGATTCTAAATTAATAATTTATACATATTCAATAAATTTTTTAAGACAAATATATACCGGGTTCGAACCAAAAATACTGGATTCAACCAAGCATGCTCTCCGCACTATAGCTCCGCCTCTGGTCACCTAAATGCAACATTTTTTTGTTAGTATTATTATCACAAAAGCCGCCACACATTTGAAGTATTCCCACGTAGGGGGAACAATTGGACAGAATCTAGGAATTAATTAAAAAACATAAGTACAAACCAGCTTGGATTATTATGTACGGATTTATTACTAGTAATATTTCATGGTGGAAAATAATCCTTATGTCAAAGGTTAAAGTCTTAATCTTACATTTTTGTATATTCTTGAAAGGATCTTTTGACCTATATATTGTTAGTCCATTACATATTTCGATTTTCTCACCCCCTAAATACTACTATATAATTATGAAAAAAGATTTTTCTTAATTAAGTTGAGAGTTGCGACCAATATTTTATGTCCCAAACGAAAAGGAACCTTATTACTTTAGAAGTCTGAACGAAAAATGATTCCATGTAAACAAGTGTTATGGTTTTATATTGATGTATTATATATGTCCATAATCCACTTTTAGAGAACCAAAAGAAAATTACTCCTTTAGTCATTTGCAAATCAAGTCCATGGTCCATTTTTGGGTGCTTGCCCAACTAATGTCGGGTTGAGTGTAATCGAATGATTCGTTTAATGCGTTCATACTATGAGTTAATCAACTACTAATATTATACGTTACGAGTTTGAATCGTAAAAACAAGTACCGATACTTGCATTAGAGTAAGTTGTCTATATCGCACCCTTAGGGCTCGTTTGGTGTGAGGGATAATTAATTTCGGGATTAAATTTGAGATGAGTTTATCCCATGTTTGGTTGAGATAAAATCGTGGTATAATTAATCCCGGGATTATAGTATTTTTTTATCCCTAAAGGAGGGCAGGATAACTAATTCCAGGATAATTAATCTGGGGATAATTAATCATGGGATAACTTGTTTCTCAACCAAACGACCCCTTAAGAGTGTGGCCCTTCCTCGGACATGCGTAAATGTGAGATGATTTACCCACCGAGCTGCCTTTGTACTATGCGTTAATTAACCACTAATGAAGTTA
Organism: Nicotiana knightiana; assembly: GCA_005239525.1. NCBI lineage: Eukaryota > Viridiplantae > Streptophyta > Magnoliopsida > Solanales > Solanaceae > Nicotiana > Nicotiana knightiana. The sequence continues at coordinate 46,234 of ML401783.1, forward strand.
CGGGCTCGAGCAGTGGAAGCAACCATTAATTCTTGCATTAGGGTAGACTATCTACGTCACACCCTTTAAGGGTGGCCTTTCTTCGAATCTGCCTGAATATGAAATGTTTTGTGTACCGAATTGTCTTTGCACTGTTAGTTAATCATCACCAGTTGAACCCAAATTTTCTCAAGTCTATAAACGCATGAGGAGATATGGGTATTTCCTTGAATGCATCATGTTCACATTATCCTTATCCGTGAGCTAGGAATTAGGATTAAAGGAGTGATCCGCGTATTCAGAATGTCATACGATATATTGTCCACTTTCTCTTATTTATTTATTTATTTATTTATTTATTTGTAAAGTTAGAAATAGCATATTATCCTTATAAACAACACTAAGAAGATAAATCAGCCAACTTTTCTGGAATGAACAACACGGTTTCAAAGACAATGAAAAGAAATTACAAGGTGCTGAATAATAAAGTAATAAACTACTAACAAAGAAGAAGGGGTCGAATAACCCAGAGAGAGAAATCGGATGAATGATTAGGTTGATAATTTTAAAAGATGTAATGTTAAAGGATTACGTTTTAATTTGATTTCTGAAATAAAATAGAATGTCGATTTGATCCTTTTTTTTTTGTGTCTTAGTAAATAGGCGGAGTTAACTCTTAATTGTAATTCATTTTACACCTTACCAATGGAAATCGATCAAGAGAATTTGATTATACTCATATTAATTAAATAACTATTTCTCTTTTAGGTAAATTATTTCTTTTATTAGAGACTGATGAAAGTATAAGAAATCCATCCATTAGTGATTAGGACTTCATCCTATGAAAGTGAAGAATATAGTAAGAACAAACGTTAGTTTTCTTTTTTCCCGTTCTGTTTACCCTTAAAATAAGTTCAATCTAATAAAGTTAAATGTGTACGCGATTAAAGAATATGTGATTTAATTTAATACGAATGATCTACGAATAGAATTAATTAAAGTGAAGAGAAGCAAATAATCAAACTAAGTGTGATGTACACTTAAGCCTTGCTTTTTAGATGAACACTGAACATTGACCACGGTTGGGCCCTCAAGACTCACTCAGTTGCAACCATATAATTAAGCAGCTAAAGAACACTATGAACAATAGATAAGAAAAAAATTGAACCTTTATTACTTTGATATGCGTATCAACAATGACTTAAAATGAAAAAGTTCTCCTCTCTAACTGACACCCTAGTCATAATGCCACTCACGTCTTTTTTTCTTTTGAACAAGCCTTCTAAATCCAAATTTTTTTTATTTGAGTTCATAATAACTGGCGGGTTTCATTAATGAAAAGAAAAGCGGAGGCCCGCCATCTGCTAGCATTGTGGTTTTCCATCGATTCTTTATCAATGGCCCACCCTTTCTTTGAACCTTGTCAATGATCGAACTTAAAGATATGAACTCAGTGCCATTTGATGAGTAAATGAGAACAAAGGAGAGGGATATGGAAAGAATAAAGTAATGAAAGAGGAAGCCACGAAGAAACGACAAATCCCAACTACGGATATATAAGAGCCAAAACTAAGGGAATTTTAATCCTAGTACAAGTTTAAGAACCCGTTTGGATGGGCTTGTTATAAGTGACTTTTAAGCCAAAAATAATAAGTTAGAAATTCTAGCTATTGGCTTTTTTGGCTTATTTTTGTCATTTTAACTTAAAAACAAGTGCTTAAAAGCACTTTTTTACTTTATCCAAACACTATAAAATGACTTAAAATCACTTAAAATAAGCCAATCCAAACGGGCTCTAAATGAGGTAAAAATCTTCTTTCCCAGTAAATGTTGATATCGGGCAGGATTTGCGCTGTAGTATCCGGTTGAGGGCGGATATTACGGCTCTCCACTTATCGTGCTTAACCGTTTCTCCTTTTCCTTAGTCTTCAACCTTCACTCTGTCCGAACCCGATGTTTAGCCGTGTCCGATCCTGGATGCAGCGTTCGTCTTCCCCGAGCTTCCAAACGAGGAAACCTTCAACTTTGCTCGAGGTTGTGTTAGATCATGTTTCCCTCTCGTTTCTTTACCGGAAAATCGGGGGTAACATTATCTCCGGCTTTACCTGTACACAAATAGTCCCCTCACTCTTTGGAGAGCAGATTTATCGAAGCGACGAGAAGTGATTAATTGACACTGGTTCCTTCCTTCATACACTGCAATCGGGTCGATGACTTAGTGAAACATCCATCAGTCGTGTTGTTCTGACTTCGGACACGTGTCAGCCGCTGGCGGATCGTCCTTGAATGCGAAACGTCACACATTAATTATCTCCCTCCTATAAAAGCTTCGGTTCTTTTTCACTTTTTACTTTCCGATTTCAAACCTTTTTAAGTTACCCTCGAATATTTTACTTGCTCATAATTCCTTCAAGTCTTCATACATTGTTCTTCACATCTTCATGTCTTTAACCTCCCATCTTTAAATCTTCATACTTTGTCCTTGATTCTTCAAGTTTGACCTTCAAACCTTCATTCTCATTTTCAAACCTTCATACCGGCCTTTATATATTCATATTCCCAGAATTTGATGGCAAAAACTTCAAAATCTGTGTCCCAACAGACAAACCCTTCAACTATTAACCCAGACACAGATGACAAGGTAGTCCAACCTAAAGCGACCCCTGAACCTCTTCTAAAGAATTTTATCCCCGGAGGCTACTCTATAGACAACAACTTTAAGGTCAAAAGCCTCCAAGCAAGGGGATCGAGGTGAGGAGGTGTGCAGGTGCATATGCGCCATCACCGAGGACACACTCCCGATGGTTCGGGAGGACTACAAGGGTGAGGGAAATGAAGTGGTCGTCCCTGGCCCCATGACGAATTCACCATGCATGTGGAGGGGTTTTTAAGTGTTTATACGTACTCCTTCACGCTTGGCCTGGTGGATACGATAGTCCTCGACTTCTACAAAAGGTACGAGGTCTGTCTCGGGCAGGTTCACCTGTCCTTTTAGAGAATCGAGATCCTGCTCAGTCACTTTGTTAATAACACGAAGGAGCCTCGGTTTTCCATAGACCATCTTGTTCGCCTCTACAGCCCCCGAATCTTCCGAGGGTGATTAATCAAGCTTGTCTGATAGGAAAAAGAAAACTTTATTGTCGAGCATCTATGAAGACATAGATCGAGGCTGGCGGGGGAGATTTGTTTGGGTGAAGAGGATCTCATTCTCCCAGAGTTCCTGTAGTTCCCTAAAAAGTGGAACCTAACACGTAAGTTCCTCTCATCTTGGGTAATTAAAGTGATTTTTGGGTTTTGTTATTCTTTCTCATCGCTCGGTTATACCATTTTGTAGCAGTTGCCTGAGTCCCCAACGCAGTTCCTTATTTCAAATAGTGGGTGAAGGGGATTTGCAGATAGCTATTCTACTCCGAGCGCGAATGGCGCAAACTCTCAAAGGGAAAGTGGGAGGACCGTTCCCATGGTTAGTGTTCTCCCCTCGATTGAGTTTCCTTTATTATTTAACTATCATTTTTACTAAGTCCCTTTCTTCCTTCCATAGGTTTTCCCAAGACTACTGAGCTTCGGGCAGTGGATGAGGACGAGGCTCCATCCGCACCTACTAAACCCTTTGCTTCGAGATAGCTTACCGCCAACGCCGCTATGAATAAGAAGGAGAAAAAGATAAGAAAGAGAGGGTCTTCCGGTTCCGCAGACGCGGACGCCGAGGCTAAGAAAAATAGGGTCCTGGTCAGGGTCCGAAAAAGCAACAAGAAGAGTACTCGGGTAAGGGTACTGAACCCTGAATCCTTTTACTGGCTCAGGGGACTACCCTGAAGATGATGACTTGGAGTTCGTCGTCCATGAGCCAGCCATTGTTGTAAAAGAGCTGGTGGCACCAGAGTGAAGCGACCCGGAGACCAAACTATCTTCAGTGTGGGAACCCGAGGGAAGCATGTGGCTATTTATAGAATCCTAGGAAGCTCAAATCTATTCAAGGACAAGGATGGAGTTTTGGAATCTCAAAGAGGGCCTTTAAAAAGATCTCAAGCTAAAAAGTTACAAAACAAGGTCATTGGACTTCAGGAGCGATCAAAGAAGTTGTTAGTTGGGAGGAAGAGCTTAAGGATAAAGGATATGAGTTATCTAGGTGTTATAAATATTTTATGGCCCAAATTCATGTCCAAGAAGATGTGAATTAGATCTCAAGAAACATCCTCTGAAGAAGGTCTAAATTAGGCCATTGTTGGACCAATTTAGCACCTAAAATGTGTCCAAACTTGTAGCCATGAAGTCCTACATAAAGCCAGGTTTTTATAGCATAAAAAGTACTTACTTCATGTCCAAGAATGGTACAATAGTCGTGCTAGATGTTGAGTGCAAGTTGGTGCCAAGTTGTTTGCAAATTTCCTTCAAGATTTCCAAGATTGGTTTGGGACTTATTTCCATATATTATGGGATTATATTTATTGCTTTCCTAGTTAGTTAAGGTTATGTTTTCCTTTTACTAAGATTTTTGGAATTACTTTCCAAGAATGACTTGGTTTTTGATTCCTAATATTTTCCTTTTCCTAAGGTAGTTGGACTTGTTGTCCAAAGTAGTTTAGGATTTTATTTTCTTATTTTTTAGGTGAAATTTCGTGACCCCTCTCTACATAAAGGGGTGTATTCTTTATTTTTGAACTAAGATTATGATAGACTATTATCAATAAAAATTATTAGGTTTTCTTGCACCCTTATATGTGACTACTCTTGGATTTATTCTTCAACCTTCAAGACTCAACTTAAGGTGGTAAGATTAAATTCTTTCGAAATCTTATTTCACTTCTAGGTATTCAATAAAGGTGATAAGTTTAGGCTTATTGTTGTTCTTGTTATTCTAAAGGGTCGGGTTTCACAATCTATCTCTTGTTTTTTAAATCTCTACCAAAGGCGATTAGTTCTTTGTTAGCTAATTGTTGTCGTTGGGATTCAAATTCAAGAATAGACTTCTTAAATTCAAGAAACTCTTTCTTGAATTCAATCTATCTTTAATTTTCCGTCTTTTTTTGTTTCTTTATTTTCTTTTAGTTTTCGCATGTTTCTTGATTTTCTTTAGTAATTCTTGACTGTCACGGCCCAAATTCCCAACCCACGGGATCGTGATGGCGCCTAAAACCACCCTTGTTAGGCAAGCCAATGTTAAAATTTAACTAACCATTTTCTCTTAAAAATTTACTTAACACAATAGAACAATTTAAAATAATAGGAAATCTGATAATTTCCAATAAATAACTTCATACATAATAACCGAATAAATAAATCGAACCACGAACTAAGTATATACTATATAACTACCCAAGGTCTAGTATCACAATCCAAGAACTACTAAAGAGTACTACCAATAAATGGGCTGAAAGAAATATGTCTTTGTTTTGAATGGAATAAAACAGTATCTAAATAAATAAGGGAAGACTCCAGGAATCTGCGGACGCCAGTAGATCTACCGCGTGTCTCCATGTAATAACTCAACTATGCTCAAAGAATCAGCTCTGACCGGTACCTAGATCTGCACAAGAAGTGCAGAGTGTAGTATCAGTACAACCGACACCATGTACTGAGTAAGTGCCGAGCCTAACCTCGGCAAAGTAGTGACGAGGCTAGGACAGGACACCACATAAAACCTGGACATGTATAAACATACTAGCAGCAATAATAGCAATTAAAGAGTTAGCATTATATCAAATAATGGGAAGGGATCATGCTATGGGGAATTTAACATAAGGAGTGAGAAAAATAACAAGACATCAATAAACAGTAATCAACAAAAATTTAAAGCAACAAGAATAGAAAAGGAACTCGCACGGCACCACCCTTCGTGCTTTTACACTCATCCTCCCCATATCATAAATAATCATACACGTCATCACCTTTCGTGCTATAACTCTCACAATATATTTCATTCAGGCACAACATCACCCTTCGTGCTTTAACTCTCACAATGTATTTCATTCAGGCACAACATCACCCTTCGTGCTTTACACTCTTCCTCACAATAGAATATATTTGGATCATACACGGCATCACCTTTCGTGCTTTACACTCCTCATTACCAATCACAGAATCATTAACAACATACAAAGAGGGATTTCGCAGGAAATCGATATTTCATCATAGTTTCTATTTTCATTTATCATTTCAATCTCAATTCAATATTCACAATATTATCCATTATGGTGGAACCGGGTACCAAACTTCTAACATTTCAACAATAACGATAATCACAAGTAATAGGCTTTATAAGTACCAAAATAACAAGGATTTACTATCACTCGCATGTTATGACCTGGCCACAACGTATAGGTACTCGCCACCTCACCTATACATTAGATTTTAGCAACAAAACAGGTAACAAGTAGTCACACAATACATATTCGCTCAAGGTAAGGTTAGACACAACACTTACCTCGGATTCGCAAGCCACTCACTGCTCAAGCAGTGCTTTTCCTTTAGAATTGGGCTTCAACTCACTCGAATCTAATCACAATCGGGTTCAATATCGTTAATTATTGCTAAAGGTATTAACTTCAATGAAAAACTATGGATTTCCTATATTTTCTTATCAAATATGAAAATCAATCCCGGGCCCGTTTGATCTAAACTCGAGGTTCGGACCAAAATCCGTTTACCCATTCTCCCTCGATCCCGGATATACAATGGGTTTTGGAATCTGACCTCAATTCGATATCTAAATCCCCAAATTTTGAAATTCTTAAGTTCTACCCAAAAACCCCAATTTTTACCATAAAAACTCTAGATTTTTGGTTGAAATCTTGTTAAAAGTTGTTAAGGATTGAAAGGAATTAGTAAGATATCACTTACCAATGATTTGGAGAAGTTTAGGTCTTTGGGAAATCACCTATGGAGGTTCAGGGTTTGAGAGAACTGAAAAATGGGTGAAAGATCCCGTCAAAAATATGTTTTAACAGGTTGCGGGTATCGCAATTGCGATCAGGGGTTCGCAATTGCGAACCCTTCAGATTTTAGCAGTCATCGCAAATGCGATGAAAACGCCGCATTTGCGACATATGGGGGGTTCGCATTTGCGGCCAGCAATCTCGCATTTGCGAGATCTGAGGCTGACCCAGAACTTTGCATTTGCGACTTCCAACACCAGACATCAGTTGTGCAGATGTTTCTAAGTCTCAACACTCTGTAGCCTACCCAAAACACACCCGAGCCTTCGGGACTCCAAACCAAACATGCACGCCAGTCTAAAAGCATCATACGGACTAGCTCGAGGGATCAAATCATCAAAATAACATAAGAAACTACAAAGTTAACCTCAAAACTCAAGATTTCCTCAAGAACACTCAAATTTCTATCTTTTTAACCGGATGTCCAAATCACGTCAATTCAACTCTGATTCTCATTAAACTTCAAAAATAAGACTTAAATATCACTACAAACTTGTTCCGGGCTCCGGAATGAAAATAACGACCCGAAACCAACGATTTCATCTATTATTTCATTTCTTTATTTCCTCTAATAACCAGCACAATGATTTTCTTCAAAAATTATTTTCTAAGGCTAGGGACCTTAGAATTCAATTCCGGGCATATGCCCAAATCCCATATTTTACTGCAGACATCTCGGGATCGTGGGAACATAGATCCGGGTCCGTTTACTAATAACGTTGACCAAAGTCAACTAAAACCAAATTTTTAACTCTAAAAATTATTGTTTCTCATATTTCACATAAAAGCTTTCCGGATTCACGCCCGGACTACGCACGCAAATCAAGGTAATTAAAATTATTATTTTAAAGGCTAATGAGAATGGAATAGAGTCTTACTTTATAAGATAACCCTTTGGGTCATCACAATCTCCACCTATAAAACAAACGTTCGTCCTCGAACGGACATAGTAAATTACCTGAATTGGAAAACAAGTGGGGATATCTACTCTGCATGTCCGACTCGGACTTCCAAGTGGCAGCCTCAATAGGCTGACCTTTCCACTGAACTCGAACTGAAGGATAACTCTTTGACCTCAAGTGACGGACATGCCGGTCTAAAAAGGCTACTGGCTCCTCCTCATAAGTAAAATCTTTGTCCAATTGGACAGAACTAAAATCTAACACGTGGGACGAGTCACCATGATATTTTAGGAGCATAGATACATGAAATATCGAATGGACTGAGGATAACCCTAGAGGTAACGCAAGTCTATAAGCTACCTCCCCCACTCTATCAAGAATATCAAATGGTCCAATATACCTAGGGCTCAATTTACTCTTCTTCCCAAATCTCATAACACCCTTCACGGGGTGATACCCGAAGTAATACCCTTTCTCCAACCATGAATGCCACATCACGAACCTTACGGTCGGCATAACTCTTTTGCCTAGACTGAGCTGCAAAAAGTCGGTCTTGTATAATCTTAACCTTATCTAAGCCCTCTTGAATCAGGTATGTGCCCAATAACTGAGCCTCTCCCGGCTCAAACCACCCAATTGGCGATCTACATTGTCTACCATATAATGCCTCATAGAGAGCCATCTAAATGCTCGACTGATAACTATTATTGTAGGCAAACTCCGCTAACGGAAAGAATTGTTCCCAAGAACCTCAAAAATCAATAACACAAGCACGAAGCATATCCTCCAAGATCTGAATAGTACGCTTGGATTGTCCGCCCTCTGAGGATGAAATGTTGTGCTCAACTCAACTCGTGTACCCAACTCACGCTGAAATGCCCTCCAAAAGTGTGAGGTAAACTGTGTACCTCGATCAGAAATAATATACACGGGCACACTGTGAAGGCAAATAATGTCTAAAATATATATATCTGCCAACTGCTCTGAAGTATAAGTACTTGCCACTGGAATGAAATGTGTTGATTTAGTCAACCTATCCACAATAACGCAAACAACGTCGGACTTCCTCTGAGTCTGTGGGAGTCCAACAATAAAGTCCATAGTGATACATTCCCACTTCCACTTAGGGATCTCTATCTGCTGAAGTAAACCACTGGGTCTTTGATGCTCATATTTCACCTGTTGGAAATTCAAACAACGAGCCATATAAGCAACAATATATTTTTTCATCCTTCTCCACCAATAGTGTTGTCGCAAGTCCTGGTACATCTTGGCAGCACCCGGGTGAATAGAATACTTAGAACTGTGAGCCTCCTCAAGGATCAACTGACGAAGTCCATCAACATTAGGCATACATATAAGACCCTGCATCCTCAAAACACCATCATCTCCAACTGTAAACTTTTTGGCACCATCGTGCCGAACGGTGTCCCTAAGGACCATCAAGTGTGGTTCATCATCCTACCGATCTCTGGTACGCTCGAATAAGGAAGACCGAGCAACTGTACAAGCTAGACTATGGCTGGGCGAAATGTCCAACCTCACGAACTGATTATCCAACATCTGAATAGCTAAAGCTAACGGTCTCTCACTAACTAGAATAAATGCAAGGCTGCCCATACTTACTACCTTCATACTCAATGCATCGGCCACCATATTGGCCTTTCCTGGATGATACAATATAGTGATGTCATAATTCTTCAATAACTCTAGCCATCTCATCTGTCTCAAATTAAGATCATTTTGCTTGAACAGGTTAGTGTAATTGGACGGGGTCCCGGGGGCCTCAGGTGGATTCCAGGTAGTTAATGGATCAAGTTTAGAGTTTGAAGAAGTGTTGAGATTGTTGTCATCTGGTGTGACCGCACCTGCGAGAATTTGGCCGCAGGTGCAGAGCTGAAGGTGCCGCTTTGGCGCCGCAGGTGCGAGATTTTGATGGTTTGGCTGGGAGCGCAGGGAAGATGTAATTTCCGCACCTGCGAAGGCACAGATGCGGACAATGGGGCACAGGTGCGAGTTTTGGTTGGAGCTGAGGAGGCCGCAGGTGCGGCTGTTTGGGCGCACCTGCGGAAGCGCAGGTGCGAAGATTGGATCGCAGGTGCGAAAATAGGCCTGGGCAGAATGTTTTTAAAACGAGAATTTGGCAATTTCTCCTCCTAATTTCATTTGGCATGGGCGACATTGAGGAGCTCCAAGAGGGATTTTCATCATGAATTACTAGGTAAGTAATTTCTTCATGTTTTTAAGTTAAATACAGGGTTTATGCATCGAACTAAACATGAAAAGATTGAGGAAAATTGAGAATTTTGAAGAAAACTTAGAAAATTTTATTTTGGATTTCTATCACGAATTTGAGCATGGAACTTAGAGTAAATTGTATATTTGAGCTAGTAAGGCTATGGGTAGGATATATCTTCGAGAAATTTCGGAATCGGGGCACGTGGGCCTGAGGGTATTTTGGTTAATTCCTTGAGCGGAGATAAGAGTTTATATAATCTGAATGGTTGCAAATATTAGAGTATATTTTCAATTGTTTGCCGATATTTGGTTAGTTTTGGGGCGTTGTGCATCAATTGGAGTCGTCGGAAGGGCTTGGGAGCCGGTTATGGAGTTTTAGAGCGAGGTAAGTCTCCTTTCTAACTTTGTGAGGGAGAATTGTCCCCTAGGTGAACTAATTAAATATGTGCTACTATCTGCGGGGGCTACGTACGCACGAGGTGACGGGAGTCCGTGCGTAGCTACTATTATGCCATGTCCGGGTAGTCTAGGACCCACTATGGGTGCCTGAGTCACATGTATGATTCACAAGCAGGATAACCCTGTATTTATATATAACCGCGTCGCATGATCGATTCGAGAGCGGGGCAGATAGATGCATCTATAGTTCGAGCTGTTCGGCCATCGGCAGTGCACAATTTATTATTGTTGGTTCGCGTCGTTCGACCCTCGGCACTTTGTTTGCGCATGATAAATGCTGCGCATTTCCTGTGATTTATACCTGTTTATCAGCCTATGGAAGTTTTTAATGGCCAATTAAGAAGAATAAGAATTGATGTGTAAAATGTGAAATAAATATGATATTTCTTATTCATGATTATTATTTAAATTGCCAACTGAAATGAAGAACGTCTAAAGTGTTAAATGTGAAAGAAGTTGATATTACTTATCCCTGATTTTATTAAATTGCCAATGACATTCATGCTTAGTGTCTCACTTGATTATACTAAATTGACTTCTAACGAGTGTCTAAATCGACCTCTCGTCACTACCTCTCCGAGGTTAGGCGGGATACTTACTAAGTACACGTTGTTTTCGTACTCATGCTATACTTGCTGTGCATTTTTATTGCACAGGTACTTTCATAGCATATGGCTGGTTTGGAGACTTAGGCGAGCTGCATCATCCGGAGGCGATCCGCAGCTGACAGAGTCTCTCTCATATTATATTTATTTTTATTATAAATTCCTTTTCGAACTTGTATTTTGGACAAGCTTTGTAGTATTTGTGAAATTCTTAGAATTTGCTCATGCACTTGTGACACCGAGTTCTAGGATGTGTATGGGATGTATTTTATAAAAATAGAATATTAGACTGTCGTATTTACTTAACGGATTTTTGTTTAGTTTTCTACGTAATAAGTTAAAGGTAATGATTTCAAAAATGTTAAAATAGGAATTTATTTCAACTAATTAATGATTGGCTTGCCTGATAATGGTGTCCGGCACCATCACGACCTTAATATATTTTGGGTCGTGACATTCGCTAACAATGATGTTTCTTTCGAAATAAATATCTTTAGCTTCTTTTGTTGTTGCATATGGTTTTTATCATTTCTAAAATTAGTTCAAATTCATTAATATCACAGCTCATTGAATGAAGAATATTGTTAATATGGTTTAACACTTTGTAACGGATTTCTCTTGTATCTATATTCGAATTGTTTCTGAAATCTTCTGACATTGGATTTTCAAAATTTTCCATAATTCTCTTGGATTTGTTGGATTACAATAAATTAATAACATAGCAAATAATTGTCTTAAACTGGATGGCATTTTATAACTTACAGCTTCAGACATACATTCTACCAAATTATTATCACAAAGTAATAATCCTCTTTTTGCTGCAGCTTCTCTAAATGTTTTACATTGTACTCCATTACAGTTCACAAATCTTCATATGATTTTAGTCCTCTCACATTCATTAGAAGCAGTCTAAGATAGTATCTTTCCCCTTCAATTGACAATAATACTTCCTCGTTGATGACGTGTCCATATTTTTTCTGTTCTTGACCATAAAAAGTATTCTGGAAATTCTCGATATAATAAGTTTAAGTCCATAGCATCTTTGTTTTCTCGGTTCATTAAAATAAACTCAATTAACATTGTTTTCTTAACCATAGGATTGTTCACAATTTTACTAATAGTGTCCGTATTCTTGAAGGAAACAAGTTGTTGTCCATCTAGATATAGCTGAAGATGATATATATTTTGAAATATTTCACTAATAAGGAAAGCAACTATACGCCATGCAACCTCAGGTTGTGACACCCACCTAGCAGATTGGTATTCCTTTATTTCATCTATCTCTATGTTTGTATCATTAGCATGTATATGAAATGCAATTTTATCATGTCCTTTGAAAGCATGCTTATAAATATACTAAACAAATTTAATATTAGAGCAAATTTCTACATTCATATGAAAGTTGAACTTACAAAGTAAATATGGATTATAAGGAACAACCCATGAATTATCAAGAAGGTGTCCTCTTATTTGCACTTTTTTTCCTGTGTTTCGACTTCTATAAATTGGATACTCCTTTAGTTGTTTGCTCTACAAACTCTTTTGGATACTTAAATGTACAGTGACCTTTTTTTCATACAAGAATTTATTAGATATAATTCTCCGCATGGACCGTGCATCATGTGAAATATAACAAGTGAATATACTGTAGGATTTTCTTTTTCATATGGTAATTCAGCACATACAAAACGATCATATGCTTCAGGGGTTAGTAATTTATATATTTTCATTAAGTATTATAAGAAAATGAGCATGTGGAAGTCCCTGTTTTTGGAATTCCACTGTATACATAAGTGCTGCGACTTTACCAAATATTTGTGTTTTGAGAATATCCTTTTTCAACTCTTCTAGTTTTGCTCAAAATACTCGATTAACTAAATCGGGTTTATCTTATGTTTCATCTATCGGCAAAAGGTTTTCTTTTATATGGGCCAAGAAGGATTACACGTCATAGTAAAAAATATATCTGGTTTTCCAAAGCATTGCACTAATGCAACAGCATCCATATACCTTCGACCCATATTCTTGGGCCTCCTGTAAAGCTAAGTGAGAGTATTTTTTGTTTTCCAACCAGTGAAGCTTCTCTTTTCCCACATCGTAGAATATCTAAGAGCCTACCTAATACATCAACTCTGAATAAATCCTAATTAAAAGAAGCAAAGACTAATCTTTGCCTTTCAATTTTTATCCATTCATTCACAATATATTGTTGGAATAATCTTCCAGCATGTAAAAGTATATTTTCATCATCTCTTATTTGAAGTTTGTAACAGTAATATTCACGACAAAAAGCATTGTCTCTTTTTGGGACGCAGACGCTGAGGCTAAGAAAAATAGGGTTGCGGTCAGGGTCCGAAAGAGCAACAAGAAAAGTACTCGGGCCAGGGTACCGGACCCCAAATCCCTATACTGGCTCAGGGACTACCCTGAAGATGATGACTTGGAGTTCGTCGCCCATAAGCCGGCTATTGTTGTAGAAGAGTTGGCGGCTCCAGAGGGAAGCGACCGGGAGGCCAAACTCTCTTCAGCCCAGGAGCCCGAGAAAAAGCCTGTGGCTATGACCTCTCGAGAAGCTACTCCTGCTTTGAGAGAGGTCGGCGATGTCATCGATGTCCCAGAGTCGTCGTCTTACATGGAGTCTCTATTTGAGAAGGCTCAAGCCATTAAAGAAAAGCCAACCGAGACATCACGGGCCGCAGATGAGGCCCTTAACCTGTTCTTTGAAGGCATGGACATCAGTGCGCTGGAGGACTATTTCGGGTTTGGATACCTAGATCCTGAAAAAAGACATGATGCTGAAGTCAAGCGAGCCGAGCTCGAGCCTAAAGCTGGTGAAGCAGTCTCTTGTCCCGAGCATGGATCCCAACCGTAAAAGAATGGTTATTTTTACTATCCCGGCGGATATGGGGATACTGTCCGGACCGGTTGGAGTTGCTAGTACCTTCGCTTCTTGGTGACCGAAGAGGACCAAGCGAAGATGAATAAATTGGATGCACCGTCCTTTTCAACAAGGCACAACAGGCGCTGAACAAGGTACGTTTTTCTTTCCTTGTATCCCTTAAGGGGTTTATTGAACTTTAACATATTTTTATGATTTCATTACTTTCGTTTCTCAGGCCTTGGTGCTTCACCATGAGAGCTTCCATCGCTCTCGGGTGGAGGTAACCCATCTCGAGTTTGAGCTCAAGGAGCAGGTCCAGCAGAAGGACATGTACAAAGCTCTTAGTGAGCAAAGAGATGAGGCTCTCAAGGAATTCCCCATCCTCCAAGCAGAGCTAGAGAAAGCTCAAATGGAGGCCTAATTCAGTAAACATGAGCATGCTGTTATGGTCGAAAAGGTAAGGGTATTTGAGATTAATAACGAAAGTCTAAGTGCAGCGGCTAACGCCACAATCTCGCAGGTCCAAGAGAAGATAGACCTGATCGACCATCTCTGGGCCGAAATGAACGAGGTCAAAGCCTTGGCCGAAGCGTTGAGGAGCAAGATGGATCTCCTGGCCTCAGAAAAGGAGGCCACCAAAGAGGATCTGGCATCGTCCAAGGACCAACTCCGGTGATGAAACATAAAGCCGACAAATGGTCTTGGCTGAATGATGAGCTCCGAGAACAACTAGGCTCGGCCGTCTCGGAACGGGATACCCTCGGCCGGGAGTACACCGCATTGAAGTCCAAGATGGAGGCGGCTTTGAACGAGTCTTCCGAGGTCCAGGATATGCTGCCCCAATATAAGAATGACGTGGAGGTGGCCGAGGCCCGTATAATAACGAAGATCGAATACGTGAAGTGGCTATCCCGGAGAGAGACCCTCGAGGAGATCCATGCGGGGTTCTATCTATCGGCCGAGATCAAAGAGGCGAAGAGTCTCAAGATTGAAGCTGAAGTGATATACGAGCCCGAGAGCTCGGGCAGTGAGTCCGGCTTTGGTGAAGACTAGCCGAATATCGAGCCCATAAGTTTCAAAATCCAGAACTCCGCCTCTGAATTCATTTCATGGCCTGATATTTTAATAAGTAGCAGTTGAACCCAAATTTTATAAGCTTATAAATGTATGAGAAGATCTGCTATTTCCTAAAATGCATCATGTGCACATTATCCTTACAATCTGTGAGCTAGGAATTAGGATTAAAGGGGACGTGATCCGCGTATTCAGAATGTTCAAACATATATTGTCCACTTGCTCTTTTTATTTATTTATAAAGTTACAAATAACACATTATGCTTATCTTATTTTTTTATGTTTAGCCAACTTTTCTGGAATGAACAACACGGTTTCAAAGACAATGAAAAGAAATTACAAGGTGCCGAATAAAGTAATTAATAAAAACTTCTCCTCTTAAGAGAATATTTCTATGAATATAGAGAATAGAACAATAAGAAACTTCTCATCTAAAGTTATTTAAAAAGATGTAATGTGAAAGGATTACGTTTCAAGATGTTTCTTGAAATAAAATTAGAATGTCAATTAGATGCATAGCATCTTTTTTCTTAATAATTAAAGATGCGAAGCTAGCTTTTAATAATTAATTTTACACCTTACCAAAAGAAAATGGATCAAGAGAATTCGATTATATTCATTTTATGTAAATATAATTATTCTTATTTTAGGTAAACATATTTGTTTTAGAAGAATGATAAAAATACAAGTAACCCATCATCAAATGATTACGAGGGCAGAATGGTTTAATGTAAAAAAGAAAAAAAAAAGAGTAACCAGTGAAATTGGCCCGCTATTTATGTAAAGTTTCCTATAATATTTGCTTGGAGAAGGAGTATTTTATATAGTATAAATTAGTAGTTGGTTTTTCGTCTATGAATTTTTGAAAGTGACATGTTTGGTCTGTGGAGCAAGGTGTAATTATTTATGACGATAAAAATGTGTTAATAAACAATTAGAAAAGTAGAAAATTGTTTGATGAGATCAACTCTTAAGGACAAAGGTTAGTTCTCTTTTCTCCCACTCCAAAGAATATAAAATAGTAATTTTAGAAAAAAAAAAAGATAAGAGAAAAATTACATTAACTAATAATAATAATAATAGAAAACGAAACCACAGAGAAAATCTCAGGAAATAACTAGAATGCTAGCTGATATGAAATGTAAAACAGTGAGATAAGCAATTTCATATGAATATCTTGTGCTTACACTTTCCATGACATCAAAGTTTGGGGTCCACAAACCAAATAGATTAAGATTTTGTCATTTTTCTAAAGTTATCATACTCGTAACTAGAAAAGTCAAATTAATTATGAAATTTTTTTTATTGTGTGTGGCTGCTATAATTAGCAGGTGCCAGCTAATAGTTTTTGACTCGGGTTAAAAATAATAATACCTTTTATATAATATAATAAGGTATAAAGCTACACACTCAAAATTGACATAACTAATACTCCCTTCGTTTAAAATTAGATGAGGTACTTACTATTTTAGTCTGTTTCAAAATAAAAAAATATTTCTAAATTAGAAAATAATTTAACTTTAAACATTTTATTTTATTCATTTTACCCTTAATGTAAAGTTTTTATAACCACACAAATATCAATCCCCACAAAACTATACCCCTTAAGTTTTTACAATCACAAATTTCAAAAGATTTTTTCTTTTTTCATAAATTTCATGTCGATTCAAACTACCTCATCTAAATTGAAACGAAGGGAATATAATATTCGAGACAAATCATTCTCACTTCAATAAAAATCGGAAAGACGATGCTGAAAATAAGGAAGCAAATTTTAATCATAAAGACACATTCGAAAGTCGTGCAGTGCTTGAGAATTCATGCAAAATAACCACAAATTTAATTTAATATTTTTTTACGAGAAGTGTTTCGTTGAAAATAATAATAATAATAATAATAATAATCATTCTCTCTTCCTTTTTTAACCCCCCGCGGCCCTTCTTCTTACTCCATTTGCACTTATTATATTTAAAAATATAATGACAAAAAGAAAAAAAGAGAAACAAATAGAAATGAGATTATACTCATAAAGAAAAAGTTGGTAGTCAAAAAAGATGTGTTCTCCTGATAACGTCTGGTATAACGACTTTTGATAGTATATGATAAGCATGTTTTCGTCATGCCTTATTTTTAACTTTGTTTTTTCTTAGATAACGGCTTACGTCGAAAACGGAAGCTGCTATTGACTTTTTTCATATTTTAAAAAAGACAAGTAAGAGTGAAGAAATATTCCTGTCCTACAACGCCCCAACACCCTCGTATGTGATTTCTTATCATTAGTTGGTAGTTTTCATATAATTAATCTTGTTTATTACTGTTATCAACTTTGTTAACTTTTTCAATGCATTGACAGTATGAAAATATGCAATTGAATATCAAGCCATGTTATCAATTCCCGAGTAAACTATTCTATATATATTCTTTGACTTTTAAATCTTAATTTAATCTCTAATTTAATCACGTGCAGTATCAATACTCTAATAAATGACACGTGTGTATATATATCTCACACGGATTTATTTTATCTCACATAGGTGAATAGAAAATATAATGTCAAAATATATTACTCCTTTTTCGTTCTTAAAAATATATATATTATAAGTTGAGGTAATTTCTAGTTCTTTCCAGTTTCTTAAAAACTTAAATACAAAGAATTGGGACATAACTCAAAATAAGCAACAGAAAAACTATAACTGTGATTATGAATTCAAACTCCTTGTTATCCAAGGAACGTGTGTGAATAAAATACGTGTAATCCATGTCATGCGTGAGAGTCAAACGCTCCTTGTGCGTTTATTGCTGACTCGCATACTTTCAAAAGTATAATACCCACTACGCGCCTTACTTTTCTCTCTCTATATATATCCCCTCAACCGCCATGAAAATCCATATCAAACCTTCAATCAAATAGCTGTACTCTTTTTTTTCTTCATCCAGAAACCATATCAAAATTTTGAATAATTTCTGTAAACCGAAGACGATGCCGAGAAAAGGAATGAAAACTCTTAATTGGTTTTCACCAAAACATTCAACAACTGATAGTACTTCTCCATCTACTTCCCAATTCTCTTCCCCTTCGCGTTTCTCGTTTTCGCCTTCTCGGCCGAGTTTTTCAGAAGCGGTGATTGATCGGACACTGGAGATGGCGGAGCCGATGATCATGAAGTGGGACCCAGACACCACCACCTTCGCCAAGGTGACTTCTCTCTTCTATGAGAATAGAAGAGAAGCCAAGGATTTCATCAAGTGTGTGCATAATCTACAGAAGGCTATGCACTTTCATTCAACTGAGAATTCTAGATCAGATAAGCTTGTTCGTGCTCAATCTCTAATGCAAATTGCAATGAAAAGACTTCAAAAGGAATTTTACCAGATTCTTTCAATAAACAGAGCTCATTTGGATCCTGAATCCATTTCCACTGTCTCTTCCCGTACTTCGACTGTTTCGAGTATTTCTGATTTCGACACTGAGGATGACGATGACCGTTTAATTGGCGGTGAGTCTATTTCTGAAGTTGAGGATTTTTCTACTATTGTAATGGCGGATTTGAGATTGATAGCGCAGTGTATGACCTCTTCTGGCTATACGAATGAGTGCTTAAAGATTTACAAAGTTATACGTAAATCGATCATTGATGAAGGCATTTATAGACTTGGTGTTGAGAAATTGAGTTCATCGCAAGTTCATAAAATGGATTGGGAAGTTGTGGATATGAGGATCAAGGATTGGCTTAACGCGGTGGATGTAGCTATGAAAACATTGTTCAACGGAGAGAGAATTCTCTGCGATCACGTCTTTGCATCCAACGATGCAATAAGAGAGTCGTGCTTTACTGAAATTTCAAAAGATGGAGCCATGATTCTGTTTAGTTTCCCGGAAAATGTGGCGAGAAATAGCAAAAAGTCGTCGGAAAAAGTGTTCCATTTGCTTGATATGTACACCGCCATCGCCGAACATTGGCCGGAGATTGAAGCAATATTTTCTTTCGATTCAGAATCTGCTATTCGATCTCAGGCGTTGACGTCACTCGTCAAGCTTGGCGAGTGTATAAGGACGGCGTTGGCTGAGTTTGAAACTGCTCTACAAAAGGAATCCTCAAAGACGCCGGCCGCCGGCGGTGGAATCCATCCTCTCACCGTTGACACAATGAATTACATCATTCTACTTGCCGATTACAGCAACATACTCTCCGACATCCTTGCCGAAGCTCCTCCTCCGGCTAAAGGTTCGTTGCCTGAATCATTTTTCGGCATTGCAGATTCTGATGAGTCTCCGGCACCGGCGATCTCACTCCGATTTGCTTGGTTGATTCTCATTCTTCTCTGTAAACTTGATGGCAAAGCGAAACACTACAAGGACGTATCCCTCGCGTACCTCTTCTTAGCCAACAATCTCCGATACGTCATCTTAAAAGTTCGTTCATCGAATCTCAAGTACTTGTTAGGCGAAAATTGGATATCAAAACAGGAGGGAAAAATCAAACAGTTCGCATCAAATTATGAACGGCTAGGATGGAGCCACGTCATTGAAACTCTCCCCCAAGAGCCAAGTGCATCAATGGCTCCCCAACAAGTGAAGGAGGTTTTTAAGAAATTTAATTCGTTGTTCGTGCAAGCTCACCGGAAGCAATCTGTGTGCGTCGTACCAAATAGTAAGCTTCGCGATAATTTGAAAGTATCAATCGCGAGGAAAATACTTCCAGTGTATCGGGAATTTTACAACACACATAAACATATGATAGCAAAAGAGAGACATTCGAGTCACGTGATCAGATTTTCCCCCGAGGATGTAGGGCATTACTTGTCTGATCTATTTTTTGGACCAATTGAATCAGGAAGTTCCTCCTCGGTTGAGTCTTCCCCATCACGTACAATAACACCAAGATTGCAGTGAAGAGAAATAAATAGTTAACTTTTCTTCTTGTTGTGTCGTGTAATTATGTACATAAACATGAAGATCATATTAAAATGTGTATAAATTGCACAACATTTTTTTGGTGCATCAAAATTGCCAAATTCCCTTATTTCTTCACACACGAGTTACAATATGGGAGTTGTTATGGAGATACGTTGGCACTCAATATGTGTGAGTATTATTTGAGCTAATTTTCGAATTGAATTAGATTCAAGATCCAAAAAATTTCACATGATATTAGAAATAGACTCATTCCTATGCTTAGTTCTGCCTGATGTATTGTTTCCTTACATATACTGAACAATTTTCATTTTATGAGTTAATTGTTAACTGTTGGAGTTGAATTGGACCCGAAATTGATCCCTTTTTCACATTTAAAATTGGAGAACGAACTCTAATGAGAAAGGACAAAAAGAAAAGTAGAATTTCATTTTCAAGAAAATCGCAGATGTAGCACATTTAGGAAATCTATGTTTCTAACCATAGAAAGAAAATGATATATATGTACGTTGATGCTTGAACATAATTTAGCACATTCAAATTATGTTTTTTATTAATTATTAAATTTAAAAAGATACCGACCAAAGTTGGTCGGTAAATGAAAATATATATTTTTAAATAAATTAAAATTTAACAATGCCGACCAAAGTTGGTCGGTAATGTTGAATTCTGGGAATTCCTTGTTCATTAACCGACCAACTTTGATCGGTAATTGTAAATTTTTTTTAATGAATAACGACCAACTTTGGTTGGTAATTTGCAGTAAAATTTTTTTTTTATTAGAATCGACCAACTTTGGTCGGTTTTCTAGGTTTAATTTTGGCATAAAATGCCTATTTTGGTAGCTACACCACCTGCCAACATATACCAATACAACAACAACAGCAGAACAACAACACAACAACCACAACAACAACAACAACAACAACAACAACACAATAACAATAACAACAACAACAACAACAAAAAATTAAAGTTCAATTGAACATAACAATCCAAAACCAAGTTAAAACTAACTACAACAAGTTCAAAACTGGTTATATTTATCTAGTTCAAAGTATATAAAAGTCAAGGGGTGTTTTGTACAACATCATTATCACCGTCTAATGAACTTTCATCTACAAGACGGTATAGACAAGGGTCTTGTGAAGGACGGGAAGAACGACCACGGGGAGGATGGGAGGAACGATCACGAGCAGGACGGGAGGAACAGTTATGTGGAGGTCGAACCCCTGCCGATGACTCACGAGATCGAGGCAATGGAAAAGCTCCCGTAGATAGGAGAGTTCTGATCTGAGCTTGCATGCCAAGGAATTGAACATCTCTAACCCTTTCTCTTTCCTTGGACGTTTCTAGCTCGGATGTGAGCTTTGTCACAGTCTCTCGCATAGCGGAGAGGCTCTCCCTATTAAGTTGCTCGCCTTGCGAGAAAGTCCCTATTCCTTGCATTCCACACTTATAGCGATGAAATTTTTTAGTATGAAGTCCATATACCTTCTCCCATTTTGGACCGCCAACAGACTCCAACCATATTCTTTCAGCATCTTCATCTGAAGGTTGGGTTGGCTCGCGCCATTAACCATCTGGATGCCTGCGAATGAATTCCTCCACATTACTTTGGTAGCGACCCTATACAAAAAATTTTGAATTAGTATTTCAAAATTTATATAAAAGTAAATTAAAATAGTTAAGGAAAAGTAAAAGCTTACATATGTAGTCGAGGCCCGGTCCTCGACCCACCTTTCTTGATCTGTCTCTTTCTTTTTCTTTACAATATGTGTCTCCTTGAATAGCTCATCATGGCTCATTGGACGCCCCAACTTCTTTTCCTGAAAATAAATTAATTTAGTTAATAAGCAGAATATATATACTTTGAAAAGTAAAATAATTTAAGAAATTACGTACCAATTTTCTTTTTCTTGTCCCTAGGATGATCTTACCTCTAGTGTGCAAGGAGCCTCCCTTCTCGGATGTGCGAGATTTCTTTCCTTTTTTGCTCTTCTCTAAGAACTCTGGGGTAAGCCATTGTCTTTGCAAATCATCCCATAAATTTTGAAGTAACCATCCAGGCCTCTTGTTCTTCTTTCTAGCATCGGAGAAAGCATCCGCCAATCTCTTGCGAGCTTTATGATGAAAATTTGTAGCCACTTCCGTTCTATAGCGGTCTTCCCATACACACTTGATCTGTATTTCAAAAGTTAAATATTATATGAAAATATCATAAATATAAATTATTAAACTGCTTAAAAGAACATTTATACCTTAAATTGATTGAAAATTTGCTCTTTCAGCGAGAATGGGAAATCAGTCCAAGTCGCATAAGGGCCATCATAAAGCTTTCTGATGGCATTGGTGATTATCCTCATAGTCTTATTACTCTGCTTGAACCTGCAATTTAAAAATAAAAAAACATTATTATCTTAGTAAAAACGTTACAAAACAATAAATGCAAAAATAACAAATAACTCTTACCCATCACCCTCAGGGACTATGATGATCATGTCATATTGATCATAATGCACTTCCTCTCCATCATCTTCCGAAGCACGTGTATCAGAGGCATGTGTGGATGGGGTGTGCGTGGGGGGGGGGGGTCAGAGCTACTACCTCGTAGGCGAAGGCCTAAAATAGATAGAATCACTGATGAAGATGGCTACGATCCCTGCGACTGCGACATAGCTGGATGCGACCCAAGTGGTTGTGATACTGATGGTTGTGACCCGAGTGGCTGTGATATGGATGGATGAGATCCATGTGGCTGTATTATGTAGGGATGTGATATAGATGGCTTCGATGCAGATGGATGCGATCCACGTGGCCGTGAGGCAGCTGGACTGTATGTCAGACGTATAGTCCTATGGCCCTATGATGAAAGACCTGGTGTCTGGATGAAGGTGTAGGGATCGTGATGCTGTGGAAGATCATTATAGTCGTGGGGTGGAGGATAAGACATAGGCATCTCTGAAGAGGGTGGAAAAGAGGGAGTATTATTATCTACCTTCCTTTTTCCCTTCCTAGCCTTTTCTCGACCCCGAGAACCAGTAGGGTCATTGTTACCTTGACCCTTGCCTTCCATCTGCATAATATAATACATATTTAGATTGAAACATATAAGAAACTAGCTATAAAAGGAGAGC